>JAKTUB010000033.1:0-69057 GCA_030556465.1 Metschnikowia picachoensis
GCGCGTAAGTCAGACGCAGGAGCAACATTGCATGCACAACCACCTGCCATGGCTCATCTCAGATAAGAGATTGGACTGCATGGACGCGAGGTGGCCAGGTGCTCATATAAGAAGGCAAAGAATCCAGGATTTGGTATAAATAACCATTCACAAAGTTAATTGAGCCTCTGATACGATGTCTTCTGCAACACAATATGTTGCTCTTCCGCAGGCGGCCGGGTACGCTGTCGTGGTGGGTTTGGGCGCTGTTTTTTCTGCTGGAATGGTGCTCACAACGTTTTGCTTGAAACGCTACAATAAAGAAATTATGACCGCGGAAGAATTCGCCACTGCAGGCAGATCGGTGAAAAAATTCTTGTTGTCCGCTGCGGTGGTATCTTCTTGGACCTGGGCCGCCACTCTTTTGACCTCTACGGTGCAGGTCTACAATAACGGTGTCTCAGGTGCCTTATACTACGCAGCCGGTGCAACCGTTCAAATTGTGTTGTTTTCCTGCTTGGCCATAAAAGGAAAAGAAAGGGCTCCGTTTGCTCATACATATTTGGAAATCGTGCAAAAGAGATACGGGGGTATCACCCATGGTGTTTATTGTTTTTGGGGCTTTGCCACCAATGTTTTGGTCACTGCAATGTTATTGACCGGTGGCTCTGCCGTTGTCCACGACTTAACTGGTATGAATGTCGTGGCCGCTTGTTTGTTGTTGCCTCTCGGTGTCGTCGTGTATACTTTGTTTGGTGGTATTAAGGCCACCTTCTTGACCGATTACGCTCATACGGTTGTCATTGTGGTCATCATGTTGGTCTTTGGCTTCAATGCTTTTGCAACCTCTGACAAATTGGGCTCGGCGGGCGCTGTGTGGGAAATTGTCACCAAGTTGGCCGAGACCCAGCCCAGAGAGGGAAATGCAGGGGGTTCTTACTTGACCATTAAGTCTCGCTCTGGGGGTATCTTCTTTGTCATCAACATTGTCGGTAACTTTGGTACTGTGTTCTTGGATAATGGTTACTTCAACAAGGCGTTTGCTTCCGACCCTGTTGCGACCTTGCCCGGTTACGTCATGGGTGGATTGGCCTGGTTTGCCATTCCAATGTTTGTTGCTACCACCATGGGTCTCACTGCTTTATCGTTGGAAGGCACGCCTGCTTGGCCCACCTACCCTACAAGAATGACGTCAGCAGAAGTTAGTGCTGGTTTGGTATTGCCCAACGCGGCAGTTGCGCTTTTGGGTAAGAGCGGTGCTGTGATGAGTCTCTTGCTTGTGTTCATGGCCGTGACTTCTGCCATGTCAGCCGAGTTGATTGCCGTGTCCTCGATCTTCACTTACGATATTTTCAGAACATACGTTGACCCGAAGGCCTCGGGTAAGAAGTTGATTCTCATGTCGCACGCATCTGTTGTCGTGTTTGCTTATGTCATGGCAGGTTTCGCCATTGGCTTGTACTACGCAGGTATCTCGATGGGCTACCTCTATGAATTGATGGGAGTCATTATTGGCGGTGCCGTGTTGCCCTCCGCGTTGACCTTGCTTTCTAAGAACCAAAATTGGGCCGCAGCCACTTTCACGCCCCCTATCGCCACTGCTTTGGCCATAATGCTGTGGTTGGTTTGCACGAAAAGCAAATTTGGCACAGTGACAGTAGACACCACTTTCGAGGATGATTCCATGTTGACAGGTAATGTCGTTGCATTGTTGTCTCCTCTCATCATTGTTCCTGTGCTTACACTTGTCTTCAAGCCGCAGAGATTTGACTGGAACATTTTAAAGACCATCTCAAGGGTGAATGAGGAGGAGGAGTTGCTTGATGCGGAGTCTTCCCAATCTCCAGACCCAGAGAGACTTGCGCCAGTCAAATCACAGATCGTCACCGCAGCACAGGAAATTGCAATGGCCAAAGCTGAGGAGCTTGAAGCCGAGAGCGCCAGATTGAACAAGGCGTTTAAGTTTGCTTTGACAATTTGCGGAGGCTTGGCGGTTTGCTTGATCTTGTTGTGGCCCATCCCCATGTACGGTAGTGGCTATATTTTCAGCAAGAAATTCTTCACTGGCTGGGTGACTGTTTTGTTCATCTGGTCCTTCATTACAGCATACATCGTTATTATCGGGCCATTGTGGGAAGGCCGCGAAGGGTGCTACACAACCTTTAGGGGTATTTATTGGGATTTGACTGGCCAGAGCTACAAGTTGAGAGAGTGGCAAAACTCGCATCCAGAGCAGTTGCACGCCGTCAGAAGTCAAGTCTCGGCACAATTGACTGAAATGAGATATGTTGACGGGCGCACATTTGAGGGTGATGGTTACATGACGCCGGCACAAATTGATGCCACCTTAGAGAAGGACGAAAAGAGTTAATTGCGAGCGTTTGCACATTTATGTAAACAAAGTTAAGGAATAATATGAGTGATTATCTGTAGGAGTTTAAGTGCCAAACAATCAAACATATTAAATACGCGGGGTACAGGCCCTGATTGTTAAACACAGTAAATCCTAGTCTGTGTTAGATTTCATCATGAGTCCTAAATACAATATCGCCGCAAGATCACGTGAGCGATATTGGGCATTGCTATAAGGGAGTAATAGTTCTCTCACTTTAATTAAATAGTTCTGGGAAGTATATATAGCTTTTTCAGTTAAAAGGTTATCATGACCTGTGTTCTTGGAGAGTACAACTCGCTTGTGAAAGACCCTAGAGAGCAAAAGCCAATGATATATGATAGGTGACAACATTGATTACATATTATAAAAGCCGAGGCTTTGGATTGCTTCAGTTTCAACCACTCTGAGCTAAATGTGCCTTTCATTAAGATTCTGGCTATCAATTTGAAGTCGTGAGCACCTTTAAACTAATAAGGGCTCAAGCAGGACGTGGATTGCAATAAGATGTTCTTGCTTTGTGTTCATGGGCCACTGCAGAAGTGGCATTAGACAAGATGGCGTAATTGCATAGAGACTGTGTAAGCATGCTCGTGTTGAGTCTACTCTGAGAAATTCGTCTTACTGAATTCAAATCAGAAAATCGGCCTTCTGAGTCTTCACTAGATCACGTGGTTATCATTCCCCTCCGCGTCTAGACTGAATTGACAGCAACTGTAACCGAATCTGTAGTGTTCTTATCGGCCTGCATATTGTACATCCTGTTTCAGAAGGTCTACAATTCAGGCACCCTTGCAATCCGGATGCCAATCATCAGCCAATCAGTGGAAAAAGATGCGCGCCATTCCGGGGGCCCTTCTACGTCACCTTACTCGCTCCTCCTTACCGGGCAGATTGGTTTTCCGTATATCCAATATCCAAAAAGCAGGCGATAGCAGAAATGAAATTTTTATCGAGTAATGGTTGAATTTTGAACTTTCACAAAAATGTGTAGCATTTTGGGTTAGTCGCGCAAAAAAACAATACGTGTGTTTCCCTCTTTTGCGTGCCACTCAAACTTGTTTGGGAGGAGATTGGAAGACAAGCCGATAATGCTAAAGCCCTCTCTTTGCAATCTCCAACCTCTGTTAATTAAAGGCGAAGGGCGTATCTTGACGAGCTATGCATATTACCGCTTATGTCTTTTGTTCTTATGTGTAAAGGTGATTTTTAATTTTTGAGAGGCACAATTATACGAGGATTGTGCGTTTGAAACCAGACTCACCCCGCGCTTTGCTAATTTGCTAATTTACTAATGAAGAACCGCAAACTGCGCTGGACATCAGTATCTCTTCCCTCTTTGCTCTTTTGTAAAATAATTTCGAAATATTAGTATTTTTAGAAGAGATGCCGCGGAGAGCTAAGTAAGCAATTCTGGCACCCAATCCTTAATCAGATGTATCAAGCAAAAAGAAAAATTGTTGATGATGTGTACCTTAACAAATGTACGCACATAATTAGGTACACACTATATAGCAACATGTGAACGTGGAAATTATTAATTGCTGTCGCTTAAATGGTGGCTAGTATGTTTCAGGTAGCAAATCGCATAAAATCTTGACTTTGATTTCACTTTGGCACGTCGCTTACTCTAACAGGTGATTTCACTTGACTTGAGACAGGCTGAGTAGTCGCGGCTGTTTCATGCGTTTATAACCAACGGGCAACTTACGAAGAGGTCATTAATTTGAAAACAGTATTGCACAGGCTGTCAGCTCGGGGAGGGAGATGGGTTACTTAATAACGGTATATATTCAATGGAGTCCAAGCACCCCCGTAAGGGGAGGCGAGGACCCCTTTATATACACCTATATCCAGCACAAACACAAACCCAACCTCATACAAGTCTCACTCATTGCGGGGTTAATCATAGCAGGCACGTGACTACATTCACGTGCCCATTGGGACGTATGCGGCCAACCGTAGGCCGCATGCTCTACCTGTCACAGGCTGCGTTCTCTGCGTTGCGTTCTCCGCTAGAAGACAATTCCACAAACAACAAACAAGCTTATGCGATGTACGGTACAACATCGATCATTGGTCTGACAGAAAACAACATTTTTCCCCGGTCATCGTGATTATGTCCAAAGTGCTCGCCATAGCGCTTACAGCAATAGACTTAGTGCACTTGAAGCGCCTGGTCGGTGCAAGAAAACGGCCTGTTCAACCAATGACAAGAAACAGCTGGCTAGTCCATACTGTTGTGTGCTTAGTAGGAACTTGACTTCACCTTTAACCTAAGTGAAGGATGGTTCTCGGTTTAGATAGATATGAAAATGGCCCAGAAAGAAACAAGAGGATTTGCCGACCAAGTTTGTTGCAAATTGTTGCAAAACGTGTGCGTCAATTTTTCGTTGGCGTCACGCGTATCGACGAAAGTGGAAATGTCAAATAAAGCGTCTTATGTGTTTTTTGACTTCAGGTTCAGGGCCAAACGGAAAATGTATGTGAGTATGAGCTTTGCAAGTCATATTCGATTCCGCATGGTTTTTTATAGTCGGTTTCGCCCGAAAAAAAATGAACGGTGAAATTTGATGTCAAAACATACAGTCCCGCTTTGTTTTGATTACCGACAAGAAATTCATGCTCTTTGAGAGATACATACTGCGATGACTTTAGTAGATCATCGTTTGACACTGACAGAATTTTTTAGTTAACACTGAGCAGTAATCAAATAAACAAAACTTTTAAGTAGTGAAGAATTCTCTCGGAACGAGACGCTTTGCGAAACTTCAAAGAATAGGTGTATGCGCGTATCACAATGGCAGGAAGTGAACAAACCATAGTCTTCATTATTACGAATGCGGGCGCCGTCACATGCAACAACATGCGAAGCGGGCCCATTGTTATCGTCTGACCATTTTTAGTCTTAGTCAAAATCGGGGAATTGGATGACTCATTTCATGCTAGCCTAAGAAATGCAAGTGGTGACATAAGTGGCGTTTTTTTTGTGAATACCGTTGTCGAGGCCTGCTAAGGGGCGGCGATTCTAGGAAAATTCTCGCTCGGTGGATCGCCCCGGGGCCGGCCCGTCGTCGCCTGCCGTTTATCGCGGTGGAAATCTCCGAAGAAACCCTGACACCAGCCTGCACGTCCGTGGAATATGCAGGCTATCTGCCACAGGATCGCGTTTTGGTTTGGCTGATTAGCGGCCAGTGATGCAGTGGGCATCGCCTATATAAGCAATGGGCTGCTCCTGTGCAGCCTTGGGTAAATCTTCTTATTTTATTTGATAAGTTCGATCTTGATCTTGTTTTGAACACCACCCTCTATACAAATCTGTCAGACCTTGCCTCTCACCTTTGAAGATCTGTCCAGAATTTGAAATTTCATATTCACACAAAGTTACCTAGGAGTTTGAACATCAAAAGAAAAGAAAACAAAAGAGAACCATGACGAACTACGTTGGCTGGACCGTCAGCGAATGGAAAACGTTCCATTACGATGCCACGCCTGACACCTCATTTGAGTTGTTGGCGCGGCTTTTGCGTGACCAGCTGGATTCTGATCCAGCATGGATCTCCCTTGCAACCGAGGAGGACTTGCGCCACCAGTGGACGTTTCTTCAATCAAACAGAAACAAAAAGTCGCTTCCACTCTATGGTGTTCCTGTGGCGGTGAAAGACAACATCGACGCCAAATATTTCGAAACTACTGCCGCGTGCCCTTCTTTTGCTTATAAGCCCACTGACGATGCCACCACCGTGCGGCTCTTAAGAAATGCAGGCGCGATTATCATTGGTAAGACTAACTTGGACCAGTTTGCCACGGGCTTGGTTGGCACGCGTTCTCCTTATGGTATCACACCCAACACCTTCAACGACAAGTACGTTTCTGGAGGCTCGTCCGCGGGTTCTGCCTCGGTGGTCGCACGCGGTATTGTGCCGCTTTCCCTAGGCACGGACACCGCGGGGTCGGGCCGCGTGCCTGCCGCGCTTAACAACATAATCGGGCTCAAGCCAACCAAAGGCGTATTTTCCTGCAGAGGCGTGGTGCCTGCGTGCAAGTCTTTGGACACGGTATCTGTGTTTGCATTGAACGTCCAGGACGCTCAGTTGGCATTCAATGTATTGGCACACGAGGACATTGAGCATGATGAATACTCGCGCGCTATGCCGATGAATGTCTTGACTAGTTTCCCTTCTAGTCCGCGCGTAGCCGTGCCCACCAGTCTTGTGTGGTGTGGCGAAACAGAAAACCCCAAGGTTTTTGAGTCTGCATTGAAGTTCGTGGAGCAGACGGGGTGCACGCTTTCGTCGATCGATATCGGACCATTGTTGGACTTGGCAAAGTACTTGTACGAAGGCTGCTGGGTGGCAGAGCGGTACTGGGGCACTCAGGAATTCTTGGCCACTAACCCGCCCGAGAAGGATTTAGACCCCACCGTGATACAGATCATAAGGGGCGGCAAAAATCATTCAGCCGCGTCTGCTTTTGAATACGAATATAAGCGCCAGGCGATCTTGCAGAAAATGCGTCCTGCGTTGAAAGATGTTGACGTGATCGTGGTGCCTACTACGCCCTTGACTCCTACTATCGAACTGGTGCAAAATGAGCCTATCAAGGTCAATTCTTGCCAGGGTACATACACGAACTTCGTCAACTTGGCAGACTTGTCGGCGTTGTCCGTGCCTGCCGGGTTCCGCGAGGATGGCTTACCCTTTGGTATCACGTTCCTTTCGCACAAATTCAACGACTATGCATTGTTGGAGTTTGCTTCGCGGTACATGAAGGCTTATGCCGAGAAGAAGCCTCTTTTCCATGGCTGCTTGAAGGACAGTGCCGTGGCACCTTTGGAAAATACGGTTGTTTCGCCTTCGGCATTGCCGAACAAGTTGTTGACAAACACGGTCAAGTTGGCCGTGGTGGGCGCGCACTTGAAGGGATACCAGTTGCATTGGCAGTTGGAGAAAGTCAGGGCAGTGTTTGTTGCGGCCACTACGACCGCTGCAAACTACAAGTTGTATGCGTTGCCTAAGACTGGCCCAGTGGCTAAGCCTGGCTTAAGACGTGTTAGTGAGGGCGGCTCTGAGATCGCGTTGGAAGTTTATGAGATCCCAATCGAGTCGTTTGGCCAGTTCGTCGGCTATGTACCGGACCCTTTAGGAATTGGCTCAGTGGAGTTAAAGTCGGGTGAGTGGATAAAGTCATTCATTTGTGAAGAGTCTGGCTACCTTGCCCAAGGTTCGAAGGATATTTCTCTGTTTGGAGGCTGGCACGCGTATCATGACCACTTGCGCCAAAAGGAGGCTAAGACAAAACGGCCTTTTAAGTCTGTGCTTGTTGCCAATCGTGGTGAAATTGCCGTGCGTATTATGAAAACTTTGAAAAAGATGGACATCCATGCGGTCGCCGTGTACTCGAACCCAGACAAGTATGCCAAGCATGTGCTTATGGCGGACGAGGCGATTGCCTTGGATGGTATCTCTGCCGCAGAGACATACATCAACATCGAGAAGGTGATCGCGGCTGCCAAGAAAGCTGGCGCTGAGGCTATCATTCCGGGCTACGGCTTCTTGTCGGAAAATGCCGACTTTGCAGACCGGTGTGTCAAGGAAGGCCTTGTGTTCGTTGGGCCTGCTGGCGACGCCATCCGAAAGCTAGGCTTGAAGCACTCTGCAAGAGAGATCGCCGAGAAGGCCGGCGTGCCGTTAGTGCCAGGATCTGGCTTGGTTGAGGATGCTCAGGAAGCTAAGGCTATTGCTGCAAAACTTGAGTACCCTGTCATGGTTAAGTCTACAGCCGGTGGTGGCGGAATTGGTTTGCAGAAGGTTGATTCCGAAAGCGAAATCGAGCATGTTTTCCAGAGTGTGCAGCACCAGGGTAAGTCATATTTTGGTGACTCCGGGGTGTTTTTGGAACGGTTTGTTGAGAACGCTCGCCACGTTGAAGTTCAAATGTTTGGAGACGGTTACGGCCGGGCCATTGCATTGGGCGGAGACTGCTCGTTGCAGAGAAGAAACCAGAAGGTGATTGAGGAAACTCCCGCTCCTAACTTGCCCGAGGCCACGCGCCAAAAGATGCGTACCGCGGCCGAGTCCTTGGGCTCGTTGATGAATTACAAATGTGCCGGAACCGTGGAGTTTATCTATGACGAGAAAAGGGATGAATTCTACTTCTTGGAGGTGAACGCGCGCTTGCAGGTGGAGCACCCAATCACGGAGATGGTCACGGGGCTCGACTTGGTCGAGTGGATGTTGTTGATTGCCGCCGATATGCCCCCTGACTTCAGCCAGAAGATTTGTGTGACTGGCGCGTCGATGGAGGCCCGGTTGTACGCAGAGAACCCAGTGAAGGACTTTATGCCATCGCCAGGCCAACTTACCGAGGTCAAATTCCCATCTTTCGCTCGTATCGATAGTTGGGTTGAAACAGGTACCGTCATCAGTGCGGAGTACGACCCTACGTTGGCCAAGATTATTGTCCACGGCAAGGATAGGAATGATGCTTTGCAGAAGTTGCGCCAGGCTTTGAACGAGACCGCGATATCCGGGTGTATCTCCAACATTGATTACTTGCGGTCGATTGCGAACTCGAAGATGTTTGAGACAGCCCAAGTCGCCACTAAGGTTTTGGACTCGTATGACTACAGCCCAACCGCGTTCGAGGTTGTCTCCCCTGGAGCTTACACAACTGTGCAGGATTTCCCCGGCAGAAAGGGTTACTGGCACATTGGCGTGCCGCCCTCGGGTTGCATGGACGAGTATGCGTTTAGATTGGCTAATAGAGCCGTTGGCAATGAAAGAGCGGCTCCGGGATTGGAGTTGACGTTGAGCGGCCCCACGCTTTTGTTCCATCACGACGCTATAATTGCCGTCACTGGTGGTGAGGTCGACGTGGAAGTTGGCGGCCGTAAAGTGGACCAGTGGAAACCAGTGCACATCACGAAGGGCGAGAAGTTGAGCATCGGTAAGTTGAAGTCCGGCTGCAGAGCCTATGTGGCAATTCGCGGCGGCATTGATGTTTGCGAGTACTTGGGCTCGAGGTCAACGTTTGCTCTAGGCAATTTGGGTGGTTACAACGGGCGTGTGTTGAAATTGGGTGATGTGTTGTTCTTGGGCCAGCCCGAGTTACCCTCATGCTCCTTGCCGCTCCCTGTTTCTGAGCCAGCGCCTGTACCTACATCATTGGTGCCCTCATACAATTTTAATACGAGCACTGCTTGGACGGTCGGCGTGACGTGTGGGCCCCACGGCTCACCTGACTTCTTTACGCAAGAGGCAGTCAAAGAGTTTTTTTCGTCGACTTGGAAGATCCACTACAACTCAAACCGATTTGGTGTCAGGTTGATTGGCCCCAAACCCAAGTGGGCCAGAAAAGACGGTGGCGATGCCGGGTTGCACCCTTCGAACGCGCACGACTATGTATACTCCCTAGGCGCGATCAACTTCACGGGTGACGAGCCGGTGATCTTAACATGCGACGGGCCTTCTCTCGGAGGCTTTGTGTGTGAGGCAGTGGTTGCTGAGGCCGAGATGTGGAAGATTGGTCAGGTCAAGCCCGGCGACCTGGTGCAGTTCGTGCCGCTCACGTACGAGACTGCGAAGGGCTTGAAGCTCTCCCAAGACAAAGTCATTGAGGAGTTTTCCGGCAATGTACCTTCATTCGAGGGCAAAGTGTTGGCCGAGGCTGAAGACCCGGTTTTGGCTGCAATTCCTCACACTTCATCCTCGCCAAAGATTGTGTACCGCCAGGCGGGCGACCGGTACATTTTGGTGGAGTACGGTGAGAACAACATGGACTTCAACTTAGCGTACCGCATCCATAAGTTGATTGATTTGGTGAAGGAGTTTAATGTGGGCGGCATTGTGGAGATGTCGCGCGGTGTGCGCTCGGTATTGATCGAGTACGACGAGAGTATCTCGCAGAAACAGTTGTTGCAAACGTTGCTTGCTATTGAAAAGGAAATCGTGACCGTCAACAAGTGGAAGGTGCCCTCTCGCATCATCAAGTTGCCTATGGCATTTGAGGACCAGAAGACGTTGGATGCAGTGAAACGGTACCAGGAGACTATTAGAAGCGACGCGCCGTGGTTGCCAAACAACGTGGACTTTGTTGCTTCTATCAACGGACTTGACCGTACGGATGTTAGGGACATGATGTACACTGCTCGCTTCATGGTTTTAGGTCTCGGAGATGTGTTCTTGGGTGCACCCTGCGCCGTACCATTGGACCCCAGACATCGTCTCTTGGGTACGAAGTATAACCCTTCGAGAACTTTCACACCAAACGGAACTGTGGGAATCGGTGGCTCTTACATGTGTATCTACACAATGGAATCCCCTGGTGGGTACCAGTTGGTGGGTCGTACGGTCCCCATCTGGGACAAGTTGACGTTGGGCAGCCATTCTGCTTCGGCCAAGCCTTGGTTGTTGAATCCTTTCGACCAGATCGAGTTTTACCCGGTGTCGGAGGCTGATATCGACAAGTTCACTGAACAGATGGAGGCAGGCCACTTTGAGGTCGATATTGTTGACAGTGTGTTTGATCACGAGCAGTATATGCACTGGGTCCAGGAGAACTCCGCATCCATCGAGGAGTTTCATGAGAAGCAGTCGGGCGAAAAGCTCGAAGAATTCAATAAGTTGATCCAGGTCTCGAACGCCGAGTTAGAGGCAGGCAAGGCAGGGCCAGCCTTGAGTGAGGACGAGAAGTTTAGTGAAGATGCGGAAATGGTCTATTCGGAATACTCTGGTAGATTCTGGAAACCCTTGGTAGAGCTCAATGATACGGTCAAAGTTGGCCAAGGATTGATTGTCGTTGAAGCCATGAAGACCGAGATGGTTGTGGGTGCAACAAAGGCTGGTAAAGTCGTCAAGATATGCCACAAAAATGGTGATATGGTTGACGCAGGAGACTTGGTCGTCGTGATCGAGTGAGGTTTGTTACTTCAGGAGGAATTTATTTCTACCATGGCGTGCCACGGTTCATAGATTGGCGGACTCTCGTCCCTGTGAGAGGGGATGACGACACGCCGACTGTGGCTCTAATACAAGTTAATATTTTTAAAATTCTAGTGATTCAATTAAACGATAGAGGTGTCCCAAAATGACACTCGTGTAGTCGACACTTGTTCTTAAGAACCCATGTTTCAGAAGATCAGCAGCCATGAAAAATGACTATTCTACTGTTCGAATCTAACACCAGCTTGAACTGTTCCACCAAATGTTGCCGATGCACATTAAAAAATAAAGGTTTTTTAATTTCAATCTGCGCTCAACCTAAAGAAAACTGGTTGTTGTTTTTTCAATTTGACTCAAAAGTATTGACTTCTTAAAGCAGATCCTGTTGTGTCAATTTTGACGATCTCCATATAATATTGTATTAATCTGCAGACCAAAACCTATAATTGATAGAGGTCTATTTCTGGCTTTACTTCCCGAAATTCTTTCAACGTGATCTTTTTCACGGTCAAAGTCAAATGAGAGGAAAAGATCAATCGATGCACTTACGATGCGTGAGACGCGTGCCACGCGTAAAAAGCGCGAGAGGCAATTTTAGTCGTGTGCCACACGAAAACACGGTTTCGAATGTCTTGATCATCACACTCTAGAAACTCCAAAATTCACGTTTATACGACATCTGCTCAGGTACAGACTTGCTTGCTTATTCGAACATTTTGGTCAAATTCAAAACGCGTGTATAATGGAGGGTGTTAATGAAGCCGTTGCGTCGCTCCAGCCAGAACTCTGGACCGCCTCTCTGAATGAGGCGACTACAATCTACATTACAGATACAGCCGGTTCTGCACAATCCTTCCAGCCACTGTTCACATATCCCATTTTCGGAGAAGCTGAGACGATCTTCGGGTACCAAGATCTCCAAATCTTCCTTTGTTTTGACGCGGTGACATTTTACCCGTTTCTCAACGTGAAATGGTCCAAGAAATTAGACGAAACAGATGTCGATCCAAAAGAGACTTTGTTGAAGCTTTTACCCGAAAGCACAGTGTATAAAGACGAGCTTAAATGGAGAGATGCGATCGACGGCGAGCAGAAAAACTTTAGGATTCCAGGTGAAATCGTGGGCGAAAAATGGACGAAAAATGGCGAGGACTATGCCATTTACAAAATCAACATGGCGCTGGCACAAGGAGAAGAGCTTCTTTCACGGTTGCAGATTCTTGTGCTTCTATTTATCGAGGCCGGCACTTACATCGAACACACGGACCCTAAATGGGACTTTTATGTCTTATATAAAGTGACAAACCCAGAATTGCCCGAAATCGTCGGTTTTGCCACGGCTTACAACTACTGGAGTTACCCTGGCGCTGAAAAGTATGACGCTGGAGTGGTGCACACTCGCAAAAAACTTTCGCAGTTCATTATCTTGCCTGTTTTCCAGGGTCAATTGTTGGGCGCGGATTTCTATGACAGACTATACATCGCTTGGGCCGCGGAAAAGAACGTTCTTGAGATCGTTGTGGAAGACCCCAACGAAAGCTTTGATGACTTGAGAGATCGAGCTGATTTCTCGCGGTTGGTGAAAAGCCAAAAGATTGATTTGAATACGTTTTCAGTGGAACTCGCACAAAACGACGGTTTTTTCAGCAAGTTCAAAGCAGATGAAAAGTTGGAAAGGCGTCAGTTGAAAAGGCTTTTTGAGATGGCGCTTCTTTACCAGTTGAAGCATGGGCTAGCGAAGGATTCGAAGCGGGCAGTGCGTCTTTGCATTAAACAGAGACTTTACGAGAAAAACATCGAAGCCTTGAAGGATATGGATGAGCCTACAAGACTCGATAAGCTTCAAACTGCATACATGTCTTTAGAAGACGACTATTATAGAATTCTAGAGCCGTTGAAATTTTCCGTCAAACGCAAGGTAAGCGCAAAGAGTGACGGCAAGAAAAAGCAGAAGAAGTAAACGTTTTATAACTTATACCAAGAATTTTATTTTTTTCTAGCATTCGAAAATGGGAAGATGAAACAACAAAACAATAATAGTCTATTTGAATTGTTCAAATCTCATGGCCTTTCTTGCAGCCAAGGGATTGAGTGATAAAGATCAACGGGGTGAGCGCGAGAAGAAACGAGCAGGTTTGTGAGTTAGTCCGCTAGCATAGGTGCTAGTTTCTCCTCTCCTCGTTTTTTATCGTATTTCAATGCATGTAAAAACATTCTACGGAGTATGCAAACCATCACGGTTGGTGCGTCATTGTCGTGGGATCAAAAGCCAAGCGGAAGGAAGTAATGCCCAAGTGTTCTAGGTGGGTTTCATGCCATATGACGTAGTTTAAGCTTCTGTTGCCGTAAAATCCTGCAGAATGCCTATGCCCGCAGCCCTCGGAACTCGCGCAAAGGAGCAATCATGCACCAGCTCAAGTGCAGTTTGAGATGAGCTTCACACTTAAGGGCTTGCTCGGTTTATATGCGATGGACGAATATGAGTTCGGGTTCTTCTGGTAGCAAGTCAGTTTCATCGTTAAGTCAATAAAATGGGACACAAATGGAGATTTCACCTGCAATCGGTACATGATTATGATCTTGGTCTGTGTAGATAACCTTATCTCTTTTTCAGCGGCTGCGGATTATCTAGAGTGCGGCCACACCCAGACGAAAAGGGAAAAAAGAGAAGGCAAATAATTTGAAGTTAGTGGGCATACCACAAGCAGTTCGATCACATGTAAGGCTGCATACATTTTCAAAATTGAGGTCCCCCATTTTTACTCATTATACTTAATTGCAACAATGTACGCCACTTAGGGTCTCTTCGTAACTTTTCTCTATTTTTTTTTGCTGAATCAATATGCGGCAGCAACTAATCATGCATTGGCCGCCGCGCGTGCACACCCAACATGTTCTCCCTCCTCGATATCTCCGCTTATATAAGGAAAGATCCCCGCTGTCGTTTTCACACCTTTAGAAATCCAACAACAATCCAGATCTAAAAAATGCACAGAACTTACTCTTTGAGATCTCAAAAGGCCCCAACTGCTTCGCAGATGCAATCCCCTCCACCACCAACTTCCTCAACCAAATCGAAGTTCTTCGGTAAGGGCGGCATTACCTCGACGTTCAAGAAGAACTTCGCCGGCGTTTCCTCTCCCGAGTTATCCAAGAAATTGACTCAGTATATCAAAATGGAGAAGAATGTCATGAGAGCCATCGAGTTGACTGCCAGAGAGCGTCGTGAAACCGCCAAGCAATTGTCCTTGTGGGGTGAGGAGAATGACGAGGACGTTTCCGATGTCACCGACAAATTGGGTGTCTTGATATACGAAATTGGTGAGTTGGAAGACCAGTTCATCGACAAGTACGACCAGTACAGAATTACATTGAAGACCGTCAGAAACATCGAGGCCTCTGTGCAGCCATCCAGAGACAGAAAGCAGAAGATCACCGACGAAATCGCCCACTTGAAGTACAAGGACGCACAATCGCCAAAGATTTCTGTTTTGGAGCAAGAGTTGGTTAGAGCTGAGGCCGAGTCCTTGGTTGCCGAGGCCCAATTGTCCAACATTACCAGAGAGAAGTTGAAGGCCGCCTTCAACTACCAGTTTGATGCTATAAGAGAATTGGCTGAGAAGTATGCTCTCATAGCTGGATACGGTAAAGCTTTGTTGGAGTTGTTGGATGACTCTGCCGTCACCCCTGGTGAGACCAGGGCTGCTTACGACGGCTACGAGGCTTCTAAACAGATTATTATTGACGCCGAGAATGCTTTGGGCTCCTGGACTTTGGACTCTGCCGCTGTCAAGCCAACCTTGTCTTTGCACCAGGAGAACGCCGAGGAGCCAGAGGACCACGAGTTGTATGAGGCTGAGGAGGAGTTTGCCAAGCACGATGAGACCAATGGTGCCATATAAGCGTGCTGCTTCACGTCATGTGCTCTTCAATTCAATGCTTAAATCGATTTTGTTTCACAGCCTTCGGGGGATCAAAGTCGTTTCAGCCGCGGCAATATTTGTCTGCTTCCCTTAATCTTTTAATGTATCATGTATCTAAAACCTTTAGCCACAAAAAACACTCTCCTTAATTAAAGTAAACGACAACTTCCCCTGGCTTGCATGGTTGATCCACCGTAGTAGTACCGGTCAGCAAACTGATCGATCCAGAACTGGCGAGCTGCAATAGGCATGCGAATGAATTGGCTGCAAGGCTGCGATTTACTGATTCCCCCAGGGAGTTAGCACTGGGAATAAGACTTTCGAACGAGAATCGGGGTCTTTCCGCTGTGGAAGTTCCGGATTCTGCGACATATTGCGCTCTCTCCTGAAGAAAAACTTGAAAATTCTCCAACTTTTGGGTGGCTGTGTTGTGTGTTTCGACTAACTCGTCTTCGGCTAGATCTTCTAACATCGGCGAGAGCGGTTCGATATCAAGAGCCATGTTCTCAAGTGGATCCTCGTCTATAGGAGACTGGAAAGGGCTGCCATAAATTGGGTCGTCAATGAGACTCAGACTTGGTCTTCTACTAGGCACATCTCTTCCCCTTTCAATCTCGTCGATGTCTTTTAAAAATGAGTCAATATTCGTGATGCCTGGGTGTCTCAGAGACAGTGGGAGCTTGTCGGGGCTCATTCCAGCGGTCATTGATGGGCCAAAAATCATTCTGTAACACAAGTTTAAGAAGGGTGGCTGACTCAAGCTCAAAGACCGGAAGACATCTGAAACCAGACTTCCTTCGTCAATTCTTTGAGTGTGACGCACACGAGGGGCTTTAGTTGGCCTATTTGTAGTGACATCATCGAGCACAAGCCTCAATCTTCTTCTTTTACGAGCAGTCTTTGACGCCACGGTGACCATTGCTTTCGATGGGTTGAGCTGTATCAAAGCATTATCAGTGCTTCTGCCCGCTATCTTGGTGATGTCCTCAATAGAACCACTCACTGTGTTGAAATCCTCATCCAAATTCAAATCTAATAAAATATCAGCATCATTTCCCTCCACTGCGGCGCCCGCAGGTCCAACAATGTCTCCGTCTTGATTAAACTCAAAATCCACGGTGAGACACTCTTCCAACAGAATATCCTTCGTCACGACACTTTTGTTCATATAATCTAAAAACAGTTTATCTTGTCTATCCGCCATAATATAGTCAGGAAGTAGATCTGTTTCCGAGATGCGAAAAGTGTTTTGATCAAAGCTCTGGATCGCCATAGCATGCTTGAGACTCTCATCAAAGTGACTGATGTCGTCTTCTAGCACGGGAACACCGATGACAAAATCTGAGTTCATATCAAATGCACGGCTATCAGGCATATATGCCAATTTCGACTTCGAGTCTTGGTTTATGCCTTTTGTCGAAGCCTGATTCGTTGCAAGAGCTCTTTGGAACAAAGGGGTTGTAATTCTGTCGTGGATGAGTGACAAGTCTGTGGCCATAAAGGCTACTTTCTGCTTGTAGATTAAAGACAACCCATAGAGTAAGTTAGACGTTAATCTCAAATGACGGGTCTCACGCGCAATGTCTGAGACTTCTTCGCATACTGTTGGAATGAATACCTCACCAAGATCTCTCTTTAGCGAACGACGGTTGGTAGATTTAGATCCGACTGTGGCCATGATCCATGCCTGAGAAAGGCCCGTATCCCCTTTTGGTATGACCAAATCATTCATTCTCAAAAATCGAATAAAGGACAGATTTGTTTATCAGTATGCGGAAGGCTGCTGTTAAGTGGATCAACCAAACTTCTTGTCTTGGGGCGCTTACAGGGAATTTTTGAAAGGCCATCAAAGGGGTAGAGAGGAGTAAATATATATGTATATATATACTTTCAATTTAGGTGACCTTGCACAGAAAGAAATGTGTAAAGAAAAGAGCTGCAAAACCGTTTGAAGTGCATCCAGCTCGGACTAAAAAAAATAAAAATAAATTGCCACATTCCGGGCCTCTGCAAGCACTCCTAATTTGCACGCACATTTTTTGCAACCAAATCCGTAACTGCGGCGCGCGCCCCGCTTTCGGTTCATGCTGGGTCATTCTTGGCCAACATGTCCTGCAGGAATGTACTTTATCAGTGCCACTCATTTTTATTAAAGAGCAAGGGCGGTAGAATATACTCGCAGTTCTTTGCTTTACCTCCACCCCTCGTTTTACAAGGCCAACTGTCCTTCATCAATTCATATCTATCTCACATAACAGATATATCTTCATAATGGTAGCTATCCACCGATTTGCTGTCGCTGGCCTTGTCGCTTACTCCTCTGCTTTCGTTGTACCCGCTCTCGACTCATTCTTAGACTCAGTGGGAAGCTCCGTTTTACCCAAGGCGGGAACCGGTGAATCTGCAAAGATCATCAACACTTTTCCACTTCCAGACGACAAGCCCGTGCCCGGGAATGCGCCTATCATCAACTGTGAGAGCTCCTCGCACCAGATCTTGGAGTTGCAAAGTGTGGTCATTGACCCCAATCCTCCAGTTAAGGGCGAGAACTTAACTTTCTCTGCCGTGGGGTATTTGAGCGAGGATATTGTTGAAGGTGCCTACGTTGATGTTGATGTCAGATACGGCTTCATTAGATTGATCCACCAAACGTACGATTTGTGCACGGAGGCCACCAACATCGACCTTGAGTGCCCCATTAAGAAGGGTGAGAGAATCATTTCAAAACTGGTTGAAATTCCCGCAGAGGTTCCTCCCGGAAGATACGTTATCAACGCTAGGGCCTATACCAAAGATGACGAGTTGATCACCTGCTTGACGGCTACTGTGGATTTTCCTGTCACTAAATGATATCCGAATTACTCAGGAACACTGAAAGGAAAATTTCGAGCACAGTTCAAGCTCTTCAAGCCAGAAGCTTAGAGATACACTCTTTAGATAAGGTAAACTGTCATTGTATCTTCATATAAATAAGTAAACTTCAAGCCAGTATGACCAAGTTAGCACTGAGCGTATCAAATCTTTCTTTCATTAGCTTCGTTTGAACGATCAAAAGCTCATTGAACACTAACTGTCCCTCCGACGTCTTGACTAATTCCTTTACCTTTGCAGATGTCAATCGCCAAGCAACGGTGTCGTTAACGGCGGTGTATGTGCTTCTTCTGTATTCACTCAATTCGAGCAAATCGCCAAATGCGGTATTGGGCAAGATCGACGATGGAAGTTCTCTATCCTCACTTTCAAACTTGAACACGGATCGCACAAGTCCAGATTCAAGAATGAAAAACGAAGGCTCGTTGGCATCTGTATCATAAAAGCACATACCCTGTGGAATCTTTTCTTCAATAAAAAATGGGGCGAGTTTTGTCCAAAAAGACTCATCTTTTTCGGAAAGGCCGCTAAATGTGATCATCAAAAGCGGAAGTGGCCTCTGCTTAAAAGAAGAAACATTGTTTGAGTAATACCTCTTTTGCATCTTTTGCTCATCCCTAACTTTTTTGGTTGCAGCCTGATATACTTGCGTTGTCCTGGGCGTTCCAAACGCGATGTCGAACCCTGGAGACATGAGCGACTTACCTACGAGCGAGCCATATCTAGCGTAAGCTGAAGGGCCCCTCTGGATTTGTTTAGGAGTGCTGTTCACTTGAAGTTTGTTGTATGTTTTCAAAAACGAGTTCTCACACCATTCAAGTGCGTAGTTAAGGTTATTGAAGAGCTGAATCTCTAAACTGCAATCAGTATCCCATAAACCGGCATCACGCAAAGCATTCACAATATCATCGTCTTCTACAACAGAAGCGATTATCAACTGCGTGCCGAACTCGTTGGTCAAGTTCAAAATACGCCTGAAGCCCTCTGCAGCAAAAAAGTCAATCGAAAATACACCTTTCATATCGATGATTAGGTACTTGATTGGGTTTTTGCGGAACCTTGTTTTCTCAAAAATTTCTCTGATTGAGTGTTCCACACCGCCGATAGAGCCAAAGAAAACACTGCCCTGCAACTTGATCACACAAATCTGGTTTCCTACGTCTTTGAGAAACTCCTGCTGTTTCGGGTGCCTGAGAACTGTGGAGCGGGCGACCTTACCGGTATAAATGTCCTGCACCACTGGTCTCCTAGCAGCTTGTACGACAAAAGACAAACATGCCAAGAGAATGCCAGCCAAGACTCCGTACACAAAGTCCCACGCGCCCATCACAACGACAATGATGATGATGGTTGTATACTCAATTCTGCGTAATTTGCCCCAGGTGTCATAAATAGCCTCCTTAAGCAATTCATAACCCAACAAGTATATGAGTGACCCAACAACACACACGGGGATGAATCCAATAACTACTGGGCCAGTAATCATCACACCGGCGGTCGCCACAGCCAACATAATGCCGGCCAAACGATCGTCAGCGCCAGCCCTGATAAACAACACGGAATTGGTGTATACGAGATAGTTTTGGATCGAGCCCAATAAACCAGAGATGGCGTTAGAGTAGCCGTGAGCCACCAATTCACGGTCAACGTCAAACTGGTCCATGCCAATACTGACTGCTAGTGCAGGAACATTGATTGGCACATGCAAGATTCCAAAGAATGTGAGCGCAAGCATCGAGGGGAGCTCTCTCAAGATGGAAAACCAGTCCACAAGATTAAATCGAAAAAGCTGGTAGTGTGAATACCAGGGCTCCTTATTTTGAACGGCGGGGAAAACCCATCCGTATTCTCTTGCCAGGCCCAAATTCCATGAGTCTACCAAAGCCACAACGACATGGAAGGCTATGAACACACCAATGTAGAACATGGGAACAAGCAATGAGTGGTGGATTCTCTGGTGCAAAAGAATCAAGATAACCGTGAGGATAAGCGGGAATATCCACTGCATCAATGTAAGCGAGTCGCCAAACAAGTACTTGAATGTCGCGGCGTTGTATAGTAATCCACCTTCAAGTCTAGACGACACTTCGATTCCAGTGACAACCAAAAAGTAGCCCACACCGCCTATGCAGCCAACCAAAATATGTCTTGGGAAAAACCCCACAAGCGAGCCAAGCTTCAATTTGCCAAGTGAAAAGAATATGACACCCGTGACAATAGACGAGAAAGCATACGTGACAATCACCGTGGCAAGTATCGCCTCATCGGGTTTCCCTGCCATGTTGGCGGCAATGCTAAGCGCCATGGAGTGGAAAAACGGAGTGACTTCAATCATTTCGGAACCTATCCCTGACTTGAACGCCGAAAGGCCGCATGAGTACACTAGTTGCGAGATGATCGTGGAAATATAAAACATCGACAAACCCGTTGGCGCCATATGCGAGAATACAGCCTCGCCGAGGGGAAACATGATCATTCCGTATGACAAAGCGTCAAGCACATTGAGCAAAGTGCCCAAAAATACCGCAGGAAAGTATGAGGCCGCCCTGAGAGCCACGTTTTTTTGGCTGGGTGCTGATTGAATCAGCTTCACGTCTTTTATTGACAAACTGGGACCAGGGCCTACTTCAAGGTCATGTGACTTGTCGTGGCTCAGCGTAGAAGCATAAAACTTTTTGGTGCTATCCACCAACGGAGCTAGACTAGCGTTGTCTGAAAACTGAGGCTTGTCATAAGCCAGAGTTGGACTTTGCGTACAACTTCCCAGATCTATCGGAATAGGCGGATGAGCTGGCAAGTACTCTTCAGTTATCGTCCCTTCTTCTTGCACAGAATCCTGTTCTGTGACGCCAATATTGGCCAAATCTGCCGTTTCCTGATGCACCTCAAGCCCTGATAATATCGTTGGTGAGTTGAACGATATTGACGGCCGGTGCGACATCGACACGTACAGCCGGCCTCCAAACTCAAAGTTGTCGAGCGGGTTATGGTCGTGTTTGGACATGTTGTGGCTCGCTTTGGTGTGGATGGTGGTTTTGTCAGAAAGCTGGCTGATGGCTTGGTTTTAGCAATGTTGGTATCGATGCGAATAAGGTATTTATAAATGTTTTCCTTTCCTGGCTCTGATGGTTGAAAGAGTCGTACTTCAGAATTGCTAAAGGTCAACCGAAAATCGACGAGATTTTCTTATCAAGATATACGGCACATGAAGCGAAATGGAGGGAAAAATAAACGGGACCACTACGAGCCACTGCTGCAGGACAGCTAACGGCGCGATTCAATTGAAATTAAAAGCTCTTACAACAAGACCGAATGGCAAGAATTACCTTATGTTTACATAACAAAAACCTATTTGCCCAAAAGCTATAAACTTTGCTGAGCTTATTAAGGCAAAAAATGTTCGATGTGAGATACCACCTATACACAAACTATTTTGGGCAGGGCTCGAAGTCACTTCCGTTTTTTTCTGAGATGCCGCCAATCTCGCATGCGCTGGAAGGGTATTGCTTAGTCCTACATATATGTTCCATTGTAAACCTGCCTCGTGTCCTCGATAACAAACGCGATAGTCACGCCAGAGTCACGTGATATGTTCTAAGCGAGGGTAAAGAACGGCGTGGTCTAATTTCTAGTTTCCGGCAAGGAAGAATAGTTGGTTGTATGTTCGAAGAGATTTTGTGTTTATTTTTCTGGTCGTCAAATCAAAGTTGCGTGTCCAATTGGCTGATTTGCCTTATCCAGGCCTGAATAGGAGTGCAACAGTAAAACGGGACGCGCCAATTTCAAAAGCGCATTTTCTTTCTTTTCGTTTGTTTCGCGCGCTGGAAAAGCTCTTATGACCCAGCTCACCACTTTCTTATCGCCCTGATACCGTGGTAAACATAATCTTCGAGCTGGATTGATTCGCCATACGAGTCTGGTGATGAAAAAGCTTTCAGGAATGAGAATATTGACACAAGCAGCTGCTATTAGAATAGCCGAAACCTATGGTTTGTTGATCTCGTGGGCTTAAATGCGTCACGCCACATTGCAGAAACCCAAAGCACTCTATATAGGTCGGACCACTTTTGATGTACAGTCAATACTGGTTATGAGCAACGCAATTTTCCAAAATTCGCTCTTGCAACGAACTAGATTGCAAGGTCGCAAACCTATATGCACAACCCAAAAATATATACACTACAGGAATTTGGAGAATTCGACGATTGTTGCAACTAGGCTTCAAATCGGGAGTTACGCTTTTCAAAAACATGACCTCACGATGCACTTACCCAGAACACCATGTAATCTTTGCCTGGAGGTGATTTTGCTGTTGCAATCTTGCGATTTCACTTCTCAAATTCTTGAGATATAGCCTGTACTTGAGATCTTTCCGATCAATCTCGTGCTCCTCTAAATATTGCACAAGAAGGTCTATCGACTTCAATGCTTCTTTGTGCTCATAAATCGGCTTGCATCTGTTATACGCTTTGGCTGTCCACATGAGAGTCGTCTTGAGTGGCATCTCTCGTCGCAAAAGAGTTATCATCATCAAGTGTCTCTTCGATCTCATATTCCAGAGTGCCACTTTCCAGGGAATCGACTTCTTCTGTTTGCAAAGGTGGCTTCTCCTCAATCGGATTTAAAAATTCAATACCAGTAATATTCTCGTCGATAATTTTTCGGCGACGAAGCTCAACCAACAAGCCGTCAACTACTCTGATATCCTCCTCTAACGAGCTTACTATTTTCATCTCCGACAGCTCGGTGGGATCAACGGAGCCCAGCAACGTTTCGCTCGCGGTTTCAACGGGATTGTCCGAGGGGTTTTTAAAGTAACCCGTGTGACGCCAACAATAAAACATACCATCTGCATCTACGTCGTCCCAGGCCATATTCCCCACTTTAATGCATCTAGCATCGTGGCCTTTTTCATTTTCTGTCTATCGACTTTCCAGAGCATCTAATCAGAAATCACAACCACCTCTTTGCGTAACCGCTCTTGAAATTGCAACACATGCCTTGATCTAATGGCTGCAATTTGGAGGTCGTATTAGGTGGCTAGAAATGCGTCTTCACGCTGTCAAGCTTTATTTTGCCTCACTCGGGGTCCGTTCAATGGCCTTATCGTACTAAGATTCGGCAGAATTCGACGCAGTCTGGACCTGCGCGACAATTTTGTTTGAATGTTCGTTACTGCGTATAAAACTCTTCGATTAAAGCGATATTTATAATTTACTAGACTCGAGGCGGGATTGCACGGAGACGGAGACGGCGACGCAGCGCGACGCGCCCTAGGCTTCGAAAAATCGCACAACGAACCAGATTGCAAGATTTTGCTTATACAAGGGTTGCTTATATCCAGTATTAACTGTATCATATCTATCGTTGGAAACTCAACGTGTGACTTTTGCGCGCCTTGCCTGCACATAAAATCAAGTTCAATCTCATGATGACGACATAGCGCGTGAAGCTCTGCGTCAAGCCAGAGATAGCAACGGACGTTTCGTGAACTATTTCGTCGAGAAAATGTGTGATTGTATGACAACAAAACTTACGACATAACATTATTTAGCTCATGGAAAATAACCGAGCAAGACTATCATTTACATTCGTTCTGTTGTCCTCCCATCACGTTTTCTGATAATAACAATCTTTTTTTTTCTCTTTTCGTTAGTCATGTATTCGTACTATATATAGAGGTACGCAATAAAATGGACATAGATGACTGGCAAGGCAAAGCTCGATAACTCTGCGAGCATTTACACCCATACCCCTCCTCAAATAGGAGAGAAGAAGAGTTTTTTTCGAACAGCGAGTTCCGAATTGAGAATCTTTACGCGGTCTTGCTGCATCGTTCCCTACTAGCGCCTGCATATCAACAACGCTATAATTACTTCGGGCCGGACGCATAGTTGGCGTTTGGTCACGGCCATCATTTTTCAGCTGCTTTTATTCTACAGACTCGAGCCATCTACCTTTTTCAACCTCATATGATTCGAGTGAACTGATCTTGAGTCCTTAAATCCATAAACTTCATTGCCTGATTTGTGACTCTTCAATATATATTTTGCAATATGGCGCTGGAGATAAGTCCATTGCTAGCTCTGCCGCTGGCAAATGAGGAGCAGAGCAGTATCGACGATACCCGCTCGAGGTTTACCTTAGAGCTGCGTGTCATCAAGGGATTCCTCAAAAACCGGTTCTGGTGGCTTTGTGCCCTCGGGATAGCCGCCATTTTGACTCTCCAACTCTCATTTTTACCCCGGACTTCGCCCTCGAGGGATTTTCGCCGCTGGCACGAATTGAGGTTCACACGCATGGATGTGAAACGGATATTCTTGGTCCAGCTGGAATTCGGCGTGCGTGGGCCGGACGGTAGAACTGTTGAGCAAAATGTACTCTCATGGCTCAAACAACTATCGGCAGTGAATGGCAAAAACGCACCAGTGGCCGCAGGTTCGCCTGGAGCGAGGGATTTGGCCAATTTTGTAGAATCTCAAATGCGTTCCATGGGATTTGTTACAAAAAGTCACACATATCCTGTGCTGGAAAATCTACGTTCGCCGATTGCGCTGTCTCTAGATTTGGTTGATGGAGCTTCCTCCCGTGTTTTATATTCTGCCCAGCTCCATGAGCCTGGCTCGGAGACGCCTGCGTACTACTTATTTGGGCGAAACGGGACTGTCAAGGCAAATTACGTGTTCTGTAATACGGGCTCGCCCCACGATTTCCGTATCTTGCAGGAGAAGTCGGTACTGCTCCGACAGAAGATTGCGATATTTTCGCACACGCTACTGTCCGAGTTCTCGTTGGAGGATAAAATAAGATTGGCAGAATCCTATGGGTGCGTTGGAACAGTTGTTTTTGGCGAAAAAGACCTCAACGCGGCAATCTCTCGTAATTACAAGCCTAACACACCGCCTGACCGGAAATTCAGAATGCCTGTGAGTTTCAAAGACATAGAGCCCGTTCTAAATACGCTTGAACCGGCGTCGGCGGAGTTTTCCCATTGGCTTTTCAGCCCGAATAGCACTGACGATACTCTCGAGCTTCAGCTCACTACCATCTTTTCGCAAGCCCAGCTCAACGCTACAAACATTATAGCATCTGTTGACGGTGTTCTTCATGATAGCGAAATCGTGATTGGTGCGGCCCGGGATATAATCACATCATCCAATCCTTTGAGTGGACACGCAATATTGTTGGAAACGATGAGAAGGATCGAATTCTTGCGAAAAATGGGTTGGAAGCCTCTCAGGCCCATTAGATTTGTTTCATGGGACGCTTCCCGCAGCGGTGGGCTTGGATCGCTAGAAAACTTGAAAGATGGCGATGTCTTTGGGAAGAATCTACCGGTACTCGCGTACATTAATTTGGACACAGATGTAGTCACAGGCAGCCATCTTTCGGTTGACTCGAATCCACTCTTCAATCATATTGTGAAAAGCACAGCGGATCTTGTGCCATTTCCAAAAAACTCGACCTACTACAGACGCCTTCTCAAAGATTCGGCTGGGGAAAAAGAGTCAGAAAAATCGATGGATGATTTTCAAGGGAAGAAAAACTTGGATATCGACGACGATTATAGCGATACGGAAATCTCTCTTCTTCAATATTGGATAAAACAGAACGATGGCCATATCAATAATAAGTTGGGTCACACTTTTGCAGGTAAAGATTCAGGGACATTTCAGTTTCATATGGACACGCCAGTGGTCAGCCTTGGTTTTGTACCCAGCCCGAGATACAACGACACGCTTTATATTCCGGAATCTGAAGCGTATTCTACAAAATGGGTTATTGATGAGTTGGACCCACATCTAGACTTGCACGCCCTGTTGGTGAGGTTCTTGGGGTTGTTCGTGCTATCTCTTGGCGAGCATGAGGTTGTGGATAGCCGCACTGAGCTATACTTTTTAAAGGCGCAAAAATACTTCAGTCAAATGATTAATGCAAACCAACCGCTCATCGATTTTTGGTCAAATACGACCGTCGCGTACGACTTTTTAAAAACCACTTCATTGCATTATGATATACAAGAGAAAAAGGAGAACTGGGACGGCGCCATTACAATTCACGATATCTTCTCTCAACTCACCAGCCTTTTTCAGATGATCGTGGAGCAAGCTCGCACCTTTGACTTGTACAATCAAGAGGTTGAGAATTTGTGGACGACCGACTACCCTTGGTATCTAATGATACGCAAAATTCACGTGTACGCCAAGTTCAAAGTGACAAATTACAAGTTGTTGAGACTCGAGAAAGAATTGAGCCAGATGGTGGACTGGCTAAAAGATCAGCATGACGAGATACCGGAAGATGTTCCATGTCATCATTTTATGTTCGACGTTCCACAAGGAGTTCGATCTGTTCGTGAAAAGGAAAAACGAGGTGCTTTTGCGGGTTTTTACGAGGCTTTTGATGATCGCTCCATGGAAGACATTGTCAAGTTGGCAGCGGCCAAATACGAACAGCTCAAAGCTGTGTACAAGAAAATCACATAATTCGCAGCCATTTCTGTGTTGTTTGCAGGTCTTTGCAACTTAGGGAGGTATGCGGTACAGTGACTTTTCTTGGCAAAAAAAACATGTGGGTGCTGGAAACGAAAGGCAATAATGTTCAGTATGAATAGATCCGATACGCAGTCTCCGGAAAGACAAATTGAAACTCACCAGCACATTCACGAATGGTGAAATTATGAAAATTCTATGATATCGTCCAGAAATTAGATGTATCAAGCAAAGAATAAAAATGATTTGCTATCAAATTTCACCAACAGCCTTTGGGATATATGCCTCCTCTACTTCTGGAAAACGTGCGATCGGACTCGAAGTCGCTAGCGCCACTTATCGATAAGTTTTTTAGGGCATAAAATGTTGACAGTGTCAACCTTTTTTCTTGATCAAAAATATATCAATTTGTAAATTCGTCAACAATCCAAGTGAAGTCAGGATACCGAGAAACGGGCCAGGTCTTTCTTTCTTTTTCTTTCAAGTCTAGTTCAAAACTGCGGAAAGTGCGAATATGTTTCAAGCGAGCATCCAAAAAAGCATATAGCCGGACTTAAAATGTATATCGGAGGCACATTTTATATAAACGTGACGCTCAATACTGAATAAAGTCAACAGTACAGATGTATCACCCATGTTTCAAGTCGGAGTTACTACCAGCCGACATGTTTTGAATATGTCAGCATCAGGTAGTTACCCGGAGTAAGGCGGCACTTGGCGCTTAGTAATTATGTGTGAAGTTCCCCTCTTGTATCTCTATAAAAGGTGACTTAATTCTCTGTCTCATATTGAGAAGAATTAAGCAACTATCCCTCTTTCTAAATGACTGACTCTACTTCACAGATTACTATGAGTAACCTCTTCTCTACTTCGACTGAACCTCATGAAGAAGCTGTCACCAGCTTCGTTCATTCAGTGCGTAAGTATGAGCTCAAAAACCAGGTGTATCCCTTGGTGGGACACACGGACTATATGCATGAATTTTCCGCTTCTGCGACCTCGTCACAACATAGTTCAAAACTGCATGATACAGTGATCGATCGCGTGGCGAGCGAGCATCCAAAAAAGCATATAGCCGGATCTTAAAATGTATATCGGAGGCACATTTTATATAAACGTGACGCTCAATACTGAATAAAGTCCATAAGGCAAACTATTCATCATGTTTGACATGGCTCGATATTTCTCGATCCAGATATTTTTTATCATTCTTCGAGAAACGTTGGAGACGGCGATCATCATCCTGGTTCTTCTCTCATTTATCAAGAAAAGAGAGCCTGAAACCGACTCTGAAAACGCAGAACACATTCGCAAAATCAATAGCGGGCTCCGGCTTCAAGTATGGCTTGGCGCAATTTGTGGGCTACTTATTTGCTTTGCCATCGGCCTTGTCTTTGTCCTCTGCTTCTACTTCATTGACACCGACCTATGGTCATATACAGAACGGCTTTGGGAGGGTTTGTTTTGCCTTTTGTCGAGCGTTATCATCACAGTGATGGGAGTGGGACTTTTGAGGATTAATAAGGTGATGAAAATCAAATGGTGGATCAAATTGGGCGACGCTTATCAGAACGACCAGCCTCACGGTGGTAAACTAGACACCGCCGAGGGCGACGATGGCTCCACCACAGCACTACTCGCACCAGAGCGGAAGAAAGCTGCAAAGGAGAAATTCAGCAAAAAGTATTTCTTGGCGATTCTTCCATTCGTCACGACCTTAAGAGAAGGCTTGGAGGCCGTAGTGTTCATGGGCGGGATAGGCATGTCACAGCCACTTTCATCATTGCCCTTGGCCGTACTAGCCGGCGTGCTTTTAGGTTCTGGGATCGGTATTTCTCTTTATAAAGGTGGCAACAAGCTCTCTTTGCAGTACTTTTTGATCTGCTCCACATGCTTTTTATACGTTGTCAGCGCAGGCCTTTT
The DNA here is from genome assembly GCA_030556465.1 of Metschnikowia picachoensis. Classification (NCBI taxonomy): domain Eukaryota; kingdom Fungi; phylum Ascomycota; class Pichiomycetes; order Serinales; family Metschnikowiaceae; genus Metschnikowia; species Metschnikowia picachoensis. The sequence goes on from JAKTUB010000033.1 coordinate 28,523, forward strand.
GAGCCGTGGCGTGTGGTTCTTGGAGCTCGAAAAGTACGTGCGGCTCTGCGGCGGGCTTGACGTTTCCGAAACGGGCAGCGGCCCCGGCTCATACGATATCACAAACACGGTTTGGCACGTGAATTGCTGCAACGGTTTGCGCGACGGCTGGTGGATGGTGGCCAATGCGATCGTTGGCTGGACAAATACTGCTACTTACGGCAGTGTGTTCTCGTATTTAGGCTATTGGTTGTTTGTATCGGCCTGGCTACGGTTACGCATGTCCGAGGAGAGAAATGGGTACTTGCCTTTTATTCCGATCAAGTGGCAATTGAAGCGTATCCGCAAGAAGATCAGAATGTACGAGATGATAAGAGAACACACTCTGGGCTCCGAGGCAGAGCGTGCAGCCGAGGCCCAGGTGCTTGAAGGGTAATTATGTGAATCTAGACGTTTGCATTGGACCTCACAATTCATTCATAGACCCATTTTTACACATCTGTTTGACACCTTGTTAATTAAGGCATCATCCTTAGCTACACACTGGGTAAGCACGATCAGTGCCCGCAAATCCCTCACTTCTGAGTGTCCCCATGATTATATACGATTAGCACCTGGAATGTTTGGCATCCCCACTGTATACAAATGTTCGTTACGATGGCATTATCTCGTAAAGCTCGGTAACTCACTGGTAAGCCTTTCGGCGTCGCCAAAATAGGTCATAGATTGATCAAGCAGGTATTGAAGACGTAAATAAGAGCAATCATGAAAATGGCACATGCATACGCATCATGTTTGTCACCACCTTCGTGATAACAATGGTCATGACGGATTCAACAGCCTCCCGCCAAGTATTACGAACAAACTAGGGTCCTTTTTTGCGCAAGGCTCTTAGATTTGTTTCTTATTGTTTATTTGCGCGATGGCTGAAGCGCAAGTGAATCTAAAGCCATCTTTTTTGGTAACTAATACTGATTAGAAAATTTCGGTGCAAGTTTACACGAAAAAACTCCATACCTAAACATCCATTGTGCTTACGCTGGCGCTTGTGCAGACTCAAGGCAATTTGTGGTGGGATGTGAGAGTTGCCGAATTCGGAATTGCGCCTGCTCCGATGCCTGAAAATATGCGCGTAAAACACGCGACGCGACCCTAGGCATTCGGTACTCAAAACGTGGCCGACCTGGCCAGACCAATTGAAACAAGGCGGCAATCGTCTTGAACCAATTGATTCAGTAATATGTAGCAAAACTGTATAATTCGCAATCCAGGTACTGGTGTTGTATTATTTTGTATTATTTTATGCACATGTTGATGCAGTTGAGAAGACTGACTGACTGACGGGGGAAGGGCAGAGAAATACAGGGCCGGGCCTGCGAACTGGAGATCATCCAGAACCAAGAGACACGCAATGTTGATGGTATTGTGATGCAAAAATAAACGCACATGTAAAAAAAATACTGGCAAATAGGATTTTGAATTGAGTGCCAAAAACAAAACAAAAAAAACGGGCGAGAGTATCGCAATCTCTCTTTTCAAAAAATCTCCAGATCGTTTCCCAGAAACCTCAAGGCCCCGGCCCCGCAGCGTGTCTCACACTTATCTACCATACTAGGAACCAGATCACGTCAGCGAAAAAAGGAAAAAAAGTAAGATACTGCTAGCATTACACCCGCCAAACCCGAAATTACCTATCTAAACTGCCAGTGTACCGGCTGCTAAGAAAGCATAGACCAGCATAAAATAATCCTTGAGGGATAAAAGACCATTACAAAACCGGCTCTTGGGCCCTCTTCATCACCGTTTCTTCCTCACCGTGTGTTTGCACTCACCAAAATGGATTCAGATAAGTTGGAGAGCACGAATCAGCTTCTTCATGACCTCGAGCGCAAACTCTCGTTAGTGCTGCTGACGTCGCTGACATATACGACCCAATCCCAAGGATCTGTCGTGCAGGATCCATCACATTCTGGACTAGCACGGAAGAACATCCAGCTGTCGGTGCTTCAGTACATTAAGGGCAACACCTCCGAGTTTGACGCCGACCGCGTCTTTTCAGACCGGCAGGAAAAGTTCGCTACGTCATTTGCCAGGGAATATTCGCCGTCACAACTGTCACGGGCTGACTCTAGATATACGAATACCCATGCGCCAATCATTCCATCAATTCTGAAACATTCCGAGCCTGAATTCCGCTCAACGCCTGTCGAAGCTGATCAGAAGACCAAGGAACCACATGAGGCTTCTGCGGAGACCGGTGACTACGCGCTGGAAGAGTATCCTGACTACTTTGACGAAGAATTTGACAGCCAAGATGACTTTGAGTCTCAGGATCACATGTACGAAGATGACCATAGCGACAGCGATGATGAGGAGATATTCCTACCGCCGCTGCCACCGCGGCTGCCGCCCCGTGAAATGGACCCGACCAAATTGTATGGGCTTTTTGACTTTCTGGGCCCAGACCCACTGCATTGCACGCTTTATCGTGATGAACCCGTCTACCTCCTCAATGACCTGGATAACTACTGGTGGCTCATCCAAAAATTGAACAAACTGGAGAGAAAAGTGTTGTGGCGTGACCGCGGCTCTCAAGAGGAAATCGTTTCTGACGATGAAGACGGTAAAATAGGGTTCGTGCCTGCTGAGTGTTTGGAGACATACGGCGAGAGATTGGCGCGGCTCAATTGCTTCAGGAATGAGGAGATTGAGAGGTTTTCGCGCGAAACAATTTCACTGCTGCGTACGGCCAGCAAGAACTCGCTACACGAAGACGTAGGTTCACATGGTGCGGGCGCTGAATTCATAGATCAGAATGATGCATCTGTTTCTACAGCCGCATCTACGCAGCGCCCGTCCCTGAGCATACTAAGTCTCCGAAGACTGAACTCAATTCTTAAGAGGGCAGGTGAGAACACGCCGGGGAACAAGCTGGTGACGTTTGAAAACTTGGGCGATATTAATCTTGACGATGATGACTCATACTCCGATGACGTGATGGATTTCTCTGACCACTACTACTCTGTGAGTCACGAAGATGTAGCGCTCAAGTCTGAAACCGACACCGAAAAACTCTCGGAAGTCTTGAGCGACATATATCCTGCGGATGCGCCTTTAGACTTCCGCAAGACCAGAACATCCAATAATCTAGAAAATATACTGCAAGAGGCAGAACTGAGAAATTTCGCGCAACCGAAGTTTGTGTTGACCGGCGACAATACCTCAATCGGATCGTTTTGCCCTCACACTCCCCCAACACGACTGTTCACCAAGACTTTTCATGACGAGCCTACTGACGATGACAACCATTTGCGCAGATCTGTGATTCTCGACAGACTCAAAATCGTAACTCTGAGCATACAGGGCGAAGTATCATCCGAAAATGCGGCACGAGAACCCACGTTTGGCGAGTTTCTGAGTCAGCGCAGTCGGTCTGACGAAGACACCGATGGCAGCGACTACGAGCGCTACTTCTCAGATGAGCATGGGAAAGTATCCACACAGAACAATGTCGCCAAGAGCCGTGCGTACGAAGAAAGTGAAAATCTGGATGACCAGTATTCAAGAAAGTCGTTTCTGGCAGAGGAGATAAACACGCCGCTTACCAGCCTGAACTCGTTGAATTGTGTGCCGACGTCACCTAAAGCCCCACCTGCATTGAGGGAAAAGAGGAAGAAGAGGCCAGTGCAAGATATGTTTATGCCGATCCTCGGCCAGTTAGACGAGCTCACCGAAAAACTTGCTGAGCTCGAGTACATTTTATAAGACACTGTGCTAGACAACATCAAACGACTTCGGCTTTACTCATTAAAATTGAGGTACGCCCTCTTATCATCTCTCTCGCATAACTAATACATAACTCCTCGAGAGTCAATACTTTAATGTAAACTCCTTCTAAGGAGAACACCGTTCCAATGATTTTGATTGAAGCCTTCATTCGAAGGTGTGAACGCCAAATTGGGCTGCTCCAAAGTCTTATCTGGTCTGGGTCTATTTGCAGCCATGTGTACCCTTAGTCGAGCAGTGATCCGCAATTATTCGAAAGCTACAAATTGGGCCTAGATCTTTGGCGACGTCTCAGTTTTTGGTTGAAGACGCCATGAGGTTTAAAGGAGTATAAAGAAAGAGACAGAGGTTTTTCAGTATAACTTGTTGAGTATTCACAAACCAATTTACTTTTCTTTGAGTTTCTGATGATGCGTTGACTGGCGCCAATATGGAGTTAAGGTGCATTGGACCCTAGGGCCCTAAAAGAGTATTATCTCTGGGCAGTGTTTTAGTCATTGATCTTTTGCGCGTGATATATTATACATGCATGATAATATAATATGTCCAGAAGATTAATTTTATTATCGCCCGAAGGTATTATATGGGTCTATAATATTACACATTATTCAAGGGCCTCCCTCAAGTCGCGGCGATGCATGCTGACTTGACATGCTTGCTGAGGTCTGGACTACGGGCTAACAATATCCAAGATTTAAGCCATTTGCTCAATTTTGAGTAGTTTTACACCGTCGAAGTGAGTTTATAAACATCAGCTGGTTTGTATCTTGCTTTTTGCTCAAAAAATACGACCGTTAAATTTTTACTACATTATCTACTGCAACGCGCATTCTAATAATACATGCGAAAGAGTGCGGAAGGTCAACGTCGAGTATTTTTTATGTGCAGCATGATAGCTTTCTTTTCTAACTAGCCTCTAAAAAATTTCAGAAAATGCAAGATTAATGTAACATAAGATTAATGTAACATAAGATTAAAGTAACATAAGATTAAAGTAACATAAGATTTATGTACGGAAGATTCACTAGGAACTCCACTTGCTCATATACTCATATATGACTAGTCTCTCTTTTTTCAGCTGTTTTCCTCTGTAGCGAACTGGCCTAGTTCGCGAAGAGCATGTAAGGCCGCGAAATAAAAAAAAAAAATAGATAAGCTACACCTAACGGTTAACCTCAGCTTACAATCCGTACGGACACGCCACAAAGCACGCCACAAAATTCAATAAAATGTGGCAGGCAGACCCCCAGGAACTTGCAGAGCTCCGCAGAATATTCAAGGCTACGCTCTCGCCACATCACGCCGAGCGCGCAGCGTCACTTGAATTCTTATCACACGCGAGGGCACAACCTGAATTCGAAAACTATCTATGCCAGCTCTTGGTCCATGACACCGAGTCCGCGCCAGACGTACGCGCAGCAGCGGGTATCAATTTGAAGAATGCCGTGCTCAAGAATAAGGAGCGGTCACGCGAGTATTTGAAAGAGCACATTATGGCTGGGTTGGCGCTGCCGGAGGCCATGGTCAGGAACATCACCGGAAACGTGATCTCGTCATTGTTTGCCGCCCAAGGAGTTGTGGGGTGGCCAAGCGCGCTTGCGCAGCTCTTGCTGGTGGCGGAACTGCCGGAAGCACCCGCAGCGCTGAAGGAATCGGCCGTGGCTGCCTTGGCCAAGATCTGCGAGGATTCCGCCGTGAGTCTTGACCGGGAATACAACGGAGAGAGGCCTTTGGACCATGTCACGGCGCGGCTCCTTGCGCTCGTTTCCTCGTCCCAGGCAACCCTGCAAATCCGTGCCGCCGTCGTACACTGCCTCAATCAGTTGGTACCGTTGAAATCGCAGCTGGTGTTGGTGTTTTTGGGCCAGTACTTGCAGGCATTGTTCACGATGGCAAGCGATGACAGCGCCAGCGTGCGCAAACGTGTATGCACAGCATTTTTGACTGTGTTGGAGACTCGGCCCGATGCGCTCACGCCCCATATTGACGGCGTTGTAGCCTATTGCGCACACCTGATGCGAGATGCCGACGAGGACGTTGCCATGGAGGCGTGCGAGTTCTTGCTTGCGCTCCTGGAACGGTCTGACCCAGCGTTTCGCCCTGTATTTCAGGCCCAGCTTCAATCTGTGCTCCCAGTGCTTTTGGAGAAGATGGTGTACTCCGAAGACCAGATCGTATTAATTGAGCTTGTGGACGAGCGCGACAACGCCCAGAACGCTGACAGAGAACAGGACGTGCGCCCGAACATGGCCAAGGGAAAGGGTGCGCACAATGCGGGCAAAAAGACTGGCCAGGAACAGCAGCAACGTGATGCCAACGCTTCCGATTCTGATGCAGAGTCCGACGCGGATTACGACTCTGATTCTGACGACGATGATGAGCTTGAACTGTGGAACTTGCGCCGCTGCGCAGCGGCCACGCTCGATGCGGTCTCGCTCAACTACCCGCAAGACGTTATTGATGTGGCGCTTCCAGAATTACAAACCCGCATCGTGTCCCCCGAATGGCCCGTGCGTGAGGCTGCGATCTTGGCGTTTGGCGCCATTTCTAAGAGCTGCATTGAACTCGCCCGCGACAAGTTGCCCACCCTCGTGCCATTTTTGGTTGATCGCATGAAAGACCCAGAGACACGCGTGCGCCAGATCTCGTGTTGGACGCTTTCTCGTTACGCTACCTGGATTTGCGAGGAGGCCGATGAAGGCGGTCATTATGCGTCGTACTTCCAGCACACGTTTGAAGCCGTGGTGCTGTTGACTCTCGACCGCAAAAAGCTCGTGCAACAAGCTGCATGCCTGGCACTCTCGCTGTTTGTTGAGGCGGCAGAAGTTCCGCTTATTGCATACTACGTCGGTCCCCTAATTGAGCACTTTGCTAAGTGTTTTGCGTTGTACCAGCGTAAGAACTTGCTTATTCTTTACGACTGTGTGTCGACTTTCGTGGAGCGTGTTGGCCCAAAGGTGTTCGGCCTGTCGCCTGAGCATGCTAACGTATTGTTACCGCCATTGTTGCATAACTGGCAGCTGTTGCAGGATGACGACACCGATTTGTGGCCCTTGTTGGAGTGCATGTCTGTCGTGGCCGCCACTATGGGCGAACTGTTTGCACCCTATGCCATTCCCGTATACGAGCGGGCGCTCAAAATTTTGGCCAACGCGATCCAATTGAATATCGACGTCCATACCGATCCGCTCATCGAGGCACCCGAGAAGGACTTCATGGTGGCCTCTTTGGACTTGATAGATGGATTGGTGCAAGGCTTCAAAGAGCATTCCGTAGAGATGATGAAGCAGCATGGCGCCAACATCATGGAGCCCGTGTTGGCATGTCTAGAAGACCATGAGGAGGACGTGCGTCAGCTGGCGTATGCATTGCTAGGCGACTTGGCGATTTTTGCTTGCGAGGCCACTATCGAACCTTACATGGACCAGGTGGTGCTTTATATCGGCAACGAGATCAACAATTACTCATACGGTACGTTCCCTGTGACCAACAATGCCATTTGGGCATTTGGTGAGATTGCGATCAAGGCCAATCCCGACTTGTTCAAGCCATACATCGCCAACGTGGTCAACTTGTTGATCCCGCTCCTTAACTCTACAAACACCCAGCAGACCGTGTTGGAGAACTCGGCCATCTGTTTGGGGCGTTTGGGTGTACCTGGTGGCGCTGCCGATATTGCACCTAGATTAACTGAGTTCATCTATTCTTGGTGCTCCCAAATGATGTATGTGTTGGAGAACGAGGAGAAGGAGTCGGCATTTGTGGGTATGATTGAAATTCTCAAAACAAACCCCGACAACGGATTGGGTGGATTGGCCAACCAACAGGGCCGTAAAAATTTGGCTGTGTTCATTAGCTGTATCGGTAATTATTTTGAGCCTCTGGAAAAACTCAAGGACTTGTTTTTCCATACTTTGATGAGCTACAAGGAAGTATTAGGATCTGCATGGGAACCCCAGATCTTGTCACTTGTTGACGCAGACACAAGAGGTTTCCTCCACACAACCTACAACATCTAAGCTTGAGAATAAGCTGCTTCATGATATATAGAAAGACGACATTGCATTGGTAAAGATTACTAAATTCGTAGCTTGGGCCTAGTGCATCGCCTCTCAAAAGGGAAACCCGTCAGTGAAATCCATCAATGAAATCCATCAGTGAAATCCATCAGCGTGAGTTGAATTTGAGATCAGGTTAATAATGTCTCGCAATTGACAATCTTCATTGTGATAGGTGAAAGATGCACAAATCACCTGAGCTCAAGCTAAAAAGCTCCCTTTGACTTCGAGGTCATCGCGTGAAAGATTTCAGAAGAAAAAACTGCTCAATTTTGGTCACCAAACGTATTCAAATGAGTCCATACATGTCCTTCATGAGTTCGTGATACAAAAAGACTTTGGGTAGGTCACAATCAGAGTGCAACAATAGCAATCGACTTGATTTCATCGAAAACCTTAGAGTCACGAATAAATTTTTTGATGGTAGATCGACAAACATACCCGAGATAGACAGGAATATCGCGGTAGGAGTTTCAATCAAGTCGCTATGCCTAATCACTAAACTTTATCTCCCAATTCAGGGCTTGGGGCTGTGTCCGGCATCTCTCCGTAAGAAATCTTATCCTCACCTTCACCATACAAAACTTCATTCACCAAACCAATCGGTAGATCCCATACGCCGCTTGGCGCCTTCCAAAGCCACTCCACCGGGTCTTCTGGGCATACTGCATGTTCATCGGTAAAAACATGCAAGTCATCTAGTTTCAAAGTTTGAACTTCGGTATTGTATAACGTGACCAGCACGTACAGAAACAACATCAACATGAGGAAGTACATGGGGATCGCTTGTGCCCAGTATTTGTCTGGGTAGTACGAAATGCCTAGTGAGAGGAGCACCGAGTGTGGGGCCAAAATCCACATGGCAAACATTGCAAGCGCAACAGCCGAAAGCACGTACATGAAAAACCCTTTGTATTCTGCTTACAGTGTCACATTAGTTGATACTGTCACATCCGACTCACGAGCGAGCTTGTCCTCGGTCGGGAAGCTCATGCCTGGTACTTGTTAAAGTCTGTAGTCCAGGCTTCTTCACGTAAAAGTGAGGATCACATGATGTATGTCACGTGCAGAAGTGGGTCGTCATTTAAAGTAAGTGAAATTACACTCAACTATAGTTAAGGATAATACGGCGACTACAATTGTATTCTCACTGTGATGTGTGATGGTATTAAATACTACGCTATAGATAAAATCTCGTCATTGGATCATTTGGTTTGCAAGAACGAAGTGGGATGTCTTGAATGGCTAGACCGTGATATGATGAGAGGAGAATCGCAGTTGTTCTTTCGTAAAACCGAATCGTGCGACTACAGATAACAAGCGTCAATTTGAAATCAAGCTTTGTGAATTTAACGATCGAAGCTAGTGCGTAAGAAAAACATGTTATGACTTATTTTGTCTCTAGCACGATTCTTGGTTCTTGGTCGTGCTCAGAGCCAGTGTGCACATAATGATGACATCAACAATCCTTCATATGCCATATGCAGTACACAACTCAAAAACACCCGCCAGAGTGACTAAAGATGGCTTGTATAGGACCGTCAATGCCTTCCGTTCAAAATGCGGGATTTAGTATTGTGTAGTAAAAGCTTCAAACGCTTTAGAACCACCGCATTTTTGCATCGTGTAATGTATGCACATGGCTTTTGCATCGTACCACGATCCGGGTAACCGCGCTGATCTTAAATCGCGGCTAGCGCTGAGTCATTACCGCATTGGGCGAAGTTTTTTCCCCGATAGCGGCCATCGTATATAGCGAGTGAAAAATCCTTCTCGGCGCTCTCTTCTTTTTTCTTGTACGAATTCTTTTTGCACAAACCCAAATCACAGGCTTCACAAGTTACTACCTGAAACAAAAATATGTTTTACAGTAGTATCAGGGTTGCACCAAGAGCTTTGGCTGGCCGGGCTAAACTGGCCACGCTACTGGCCCGTCTAGTAAAGCAGATGTTTTTGGCAAGAAATATTTCCTCCAGTTTCCGTTTGCGTTCGGAAATCAAGGGCGAGCCAGTATACCAGGGCGGAGAGTTTTTGAAAACACTCCCTAATCATGACCACTCCTTGGTGGACGTGTCGAAAGTGTTGGTGATTGGTTCCGGAGGCTTGTCTATCGGACAGGCAGGAGAATTCGACTACTCTGGCTCGCAGGCCATTAAGGCCTTGAAAGAGGCCAACAAACAATCGATCTTGATCAATCCCAATATTGCTACGAACCAGACCTCGCATCTGTTGGCTGATGAGATCTACTACTTGCCCGTCACTGCCGAGTACATCACATACATCATCGAAAGAGAAAAACCAGACGGCATCTTGTTGACTTTTGGTGGTCAGACCGGTTTGAACGTCGGTGTTCAATTGGACAAAATGGGTGTGTTTGACCGCTACGGCGTCAAGGTGCTAGGCACACCTATCAAGACGTTGGTGACTTCTGAGGACAGAGACCTTTTCGCGCAGGCGTTGAAGGAGATTGATATTCCTATTGCCGAGTCTATTGCCGTCGATACTGTCGACGACGCATTGGCCGCCGCAGAGAGTATTGGCTACCCTATCATTGTGCGTTCAGCATACTCCTTGGGTGGTTTGGGGTCCGGATTTGCAGCCAACAAGGATGAACTTCGTGACTTGTCGTCGCGCTCGTTATCCCTTGCGCCGCAGATTCTTGTGGAGAAGTCCTTGAAAGGCTGGAAAGAGGTTGAGTACGAGGTTGTGCGTGATCGCGTGGGCAACTGTATCACCGTGTGTAACATGGAAAACTTCGACCCCTTGGGTATCCACACCGGTGACTCGATTGTCGTTGCGCCATCGCAAACCTTGTCTGACGAGGAGTTTCACATGTTGAGATCTGCCGCCATCAAGATTATTCGCCACTTGGGCGTTGTTGGTGAGTGTAATGTGCAGTACGCATTGCAGCCAGATGGATTGGACTACCGTGTCATTGAGGTGAATGCTCGTTTGTCGCGTTCCTCTGCTTTGGCCTCCAAGGCCACTGGATACCCATTGGCATACACCGCAGCAAAGATTGCTTTGGGCCACACTTTGCCCGAATTACCTAACCCCGTGACGAAAACGACCACTGCCGGGTTCGAGCCTTCCTTGGACTATATGGTGACTAAGATCCCCAGATGGGACTTGTCGAAGTTCCAGCATGTGAAGAGAGACATTGGATCGGCGATGAAATCTGTTGGTGAGGTGATGGCTATTGGGCGTAACTTCGAAGAGTCTTTCCAAAAGGCGATCAGACAAGTTGACCCCTCTTATGTTGGCTTCCAGGGTGACCACTTCGAGAACTTGGATGAGGCATTGGCTAATCCTTCAGACAGAAGATGGTTGGCCGTGGGTCAGGCGTTGCTTCACGAGAACTACACCGTTGACCAGGTGCACGACCTCACTAAGATCGACAAGTGGTTCTTGCACAAATTGATGAACATTGTCAACATGTACCGTGAATTAGAGGCCGCTGAAACTTTGGCCAATGTTAACCTGGACTTAATGAGCCGCGCCAAGAAACTTGGCTTCTCAGACAAGCAGATCGCCATGTGTGTGAAGCTGTCTGAATTGGATGTTCGTGGCGTGAGAAAGCTGTATGGCATTACGCCATTTGTCAAGAAGATTGACACTTTGGCTGCCGAATTCCCTGCTAACACCAACTACTTGTACACGACATACAACGCCACATCCAACGACATTGAGTTCAACGAGAATGGCACCATGGTGTTGGGTTCTGGTGTTTACAGAATCGGTTCTTCTGTTGAGTTCGACTGGTGTGCGGTTGCCACCGCCAGAGCCTTGAGAAAATCCGGCCACAAGACCATCATGATCAACTACAACCCTGAGACCGTCTCCACTGACTTTGACGAGGTTGACCGTTTGTACTTTGAGGAGCTCTCCTTGGAGCGTGTTTTGGACATTTACGAGATGGAGGCTGCGCAAGGCGTGGTTGTTTCCTTTGGTGGCCAGTTGCCTCAGAACATCGCGTTGGCCTTGCAAAACGAGGGATGTAACGTTTTGGGTACAAACCCTGAGGATATCGACAAGGCCGAGGACAGACACAAGTTCTCGCAAATCTTGGACTCGATTGGCGTTGACCAGCCGCAATGGAAGGAGTTGACCTCGATCGAGGAGGCCGAGTCGTTTGCCAACGAGGTTGGTTACCCCGTGTTGGTGAGACCTTCGTATGTGTTGTCGGGAGCCGCGATGTCGGTGATCAACTCGCAGAATGAATTGGAGTCAAAGTTGTCGAACGCCTCCAAGGTGTCTCAGGACTACCCTGTTGTCATTTCCAAGTTCATTTCTGGTGCCCAGGAGATCGACATTGACGCTGTTGCCCACAATGGTGAGGTGTTGGTGCACGCTGTTTCGGAGCACGTTGAAAATGCTGGTGTTCACTCGGGTGACGCTACTTTGGTTTTGCCCCCACAGAATTTGTCTCCTATCATTATGGAGAGACTTCGCGTAATTGCCGGCAAGGTTGCTGGGGCATGGAAGATTACCGGTCCTTTCAACATGCAAGTTATTTTGAACGACAAGGAAGGTACTTTGAACGACACCGACGCCGAACTTAAGGTTATTGAGTGTAACATCCGTGCCTCGCGTTCGTTCCCATTCGTCTCCAAGGTTTTGGGCACGAACTTTATTGAGGTCGCCACTAAGGCTCTTCTTAACGAGAACGTGCCACAACCAGTCAACTTGATGGCCAAGGACTATGCCCATGTTGCCACGAAGGTTCCACAATTCTCTTTCACCCGTTTGGCGGGCGCTGACCCATTCTTGGGTGTGGAGATGTCTTCCACGGGTGAGATCGCCTGTTTCGGTGACGACTTGGTAGAGGCCTACTGGACCTCGATTCAGTCCACGATGAACTTCCACGTCCCTCTTCCTGGAACCGGTGTCTTGTTTGGCGGTGACTTGACCAACGCCAAGTTGGCTAATGTGGCCAAGACAATCTCTGGTCTCGGATACAACTTCTACGCTGCCTCTCCCGAGGTTGCTGAGTACTTGTCGAAGAACGTTAGTGAGAATGTTGAGGTTATTGACTTCCCTAAGACCGACAAGAGAGCCTTGAGAGAAATCTTCCAGAAACACCAAATCTCAGCCGTGTTCAACTTGGCCAAGGCCAGAGCCGAGAGCTTGTTGGACGAGGACTATGTCATGAGAAGAAACGCCATTGACTTTGGCATTCCATTGTTCAACGAGCCCAACACGACACAGCTTTTCGCCGAGTGTTTGAAGGCCAAGATTGGAAAGAAGATCAATTTCGACACTGTTCCAGAATCTTTCGAGATTCCTCCGGAGGTGAGAAGATGGAGTGAGTTCTTGGGCGGCAAGCCAGTGTAAGGGAACAAAACATGACTGATAAATACAAACGTAACAATAAAAAATAGATTCATAGAACACAGTCCTGACACGTTTTAAATTCAGTCTCGAAGCTCTTTGAGACCAGTTGACTAAGTCGCATTTTAGGAAACACCATTGCTGCAGAATTAAAGCTAATCACTAGAAACAAAAGCACAGAAACACTAAGTCAAGTCATCGTCGTCCTTTTCCACAACCGAGTTCTTGACCTTCAACAACAACTGCGTTTTCAACTTGTCTAACTTGCTGAATTGGTCGTACTCGTACACACGGTCAGAGAAAGCCTGCACATCACCGCTTTCGATTGCCTCTAACACATCCTCCACCAATTTGTATTCTCGTGTAGACGGCCACGAGGGCTCGTCCTCGGCAAAAGTATTGAGCCGTTTCTGCGCCTCAACAATATCGTCTAGGCACAATGTGCACAAGATGTTCTTGAAGAAGTATTCTTTCAAATTCCATTTCGTCAAGTTGTTCCCCAACAGGTTCTTGATAATAGCATCGTACAAGTCGCGTGCCTTGCTGTACTCGCCCAGAAGCGCGTTCAAGTCGGCGCATTTGAGGTACGCCTTATTGGAAAGTGCCTCCGCGTGGTCGGTCGTGAAATAGTCGCCGGCCTTTTCGTAACTCAGACACGCGTTTGCCGTGTCCCCAGTGGTCTCATACAACTCGGCCAAATCCATCTGAAAATTAGCCGCGCGTCTAAATTGGCCGTTCTGTGTCAAAAAAATATGGATGGCCTTCGCAAGGGCGTCAATGGCGTCTTGCGGCGATACGGACTTATAGCATTTGTAAGCTTCGATCAAATGGTTTGCCACGTCGTTGTGATTGTTGAGCTGTCTTTGCAATTCCGATGCCTTAACAAATTGCTGCCCTGCCAGAGCAAAGTCTTTGTTGAGTCTGTATGCATTAGCTGCCTGGACACGCAAGTCCGTGGCCTCTTCAAGGCGGAAAGTGGACAGGCCGTTCAAAAACGAGAAGAAGCCCTTTTGCGGCTTGGCCAACTTCTCAGCCTCGGCTATGAGCGAGCGCGGATCAGACATTATATTCAAGGGAGGTATAAATGATCAATTGACTGATTGAATATTGGTTAAATCGACTGTGACTGTACCTATTTGTTAAAAGAGTATGAGCATTGTGATTCCGGCGGTGATTGCCTTGATACGGGGCCTGCAGGGGGGCACTGGTGTTCGCAGCCCCACAGGGCAACGTGCACTGCGCATGGGCGTCAGTGAATTGAAAAAAATAAAATCGTGCTATTGTAAATTTTCTGTGAAAATTGATGTTTCTAAATCTCAATTGAGAACTTTATTGAATGATTCCTTTTTAAATGTTAATAAGATGCTTTTCAATCAATCGGATAACTTGTGAGTGCTCCACTTTTTATACTCAAATGATGTGATTACCAGCCAGATGATACTCTACCTGACGACCGCACAACGGTTTTAGCTAGACACTTTTTTTTTTTGCTTGATACATCTGATTAAGGACTGGGAGCCAGAATTACTTACCTAGCTCTCCACAAAACTATACCTGAATATATATAAAACCCTAGTCAGCTTCGCTGCCTTGCCTTGCGTTGATATCTTGGCTTGGCTGCGTATGAGAAATAATTAGGTTGTCATCGCCCTAGAGGCTGTACTTCCTCCACCTGCCTCTTCAACTCTCGCAACAGGAGGGTCAGTAATGTGAGCCCATCTGGTGATTCGCGCCGTCTTCGAGTGTATACCTTCTTGACGGTCTTCACAAACCAATTCAATTTTCTTAAGTTTTCCGATGTTGCGTTGACCGGCGCCGACATGGAGTTAAGGTGCATTAGACCTTCAGGCCCTATATGTTGCCACTAACTACTGGCGGTCTCGCACTTGTTATAAATGTGCACTAGTATGCTGTCTTTGGTGGTCTGCCTTAGACATAGATGACATCGTGTCACTGACGTGTCGCCCACCACATCAAATAGTTGTACGTAGGACCCAAAATTAAATAAGTGAAGGGCCGTGAGGTCGTGTCTGAGTAGCCACTCTTCTTTGTACAAGGCTTTCCAGAATTTTTCCCTTCTTTTGACCGATTGGACCTCCGGACAAATCTCCTTAAAGCGTCTTGGGATAAGCGGTAGCAACTTGTCTTGTTTCTTCCGACTCAAAGACTTGTATTGAACCTGACTGATCTTTTCCGCAACCGCACGGGGCAACCAACCGTCAGCCACAGTTTCCATAAGCGTTGAATCGGAGGTGATGATGGGCTGTTTTAATTTTTACTTAATACAAGAGAAAGAAACCGAAAAAAAGCTAAATGTTACAGGAACCTTCCGGTTGAGTCATCTATAAGACATGATCCAATATGTGATAATTGCAATTAGGTCGCACGGTAATGACAAAATATAAACAACCATTAGATGGATAAAGCAAAAACATTATTTTCTGCGAAATATTCTCACGGTGTTAAAACTTACGAAAGTAAGGTATGGCGGGAGGGATGATTCAAAACGAAGTTCATTCGAAGGTCATAACCCGATTCTAACTCACTTCTTTGGCCTACTGGCCCCCTAATATTTGGCCGCTCGCCTGCTTCCGTGTCACATCGTATAATTACGCGCCTTCAAAGCTGAAAAAATAACAATAAACTAGAGACGGGATTTGCGCAACATTATGAAACAGGCAAAAGAAAGTGATGTATATCAGTTTCTTTAAACTGCTTATGTAAGTCATCTCTATATCGGTACTAAATTTCATTCATTCTCAAACCTACAGTGTTTAAAATGAATATCGTCGGCATCCAGGCGCCTGAAGCTCCTTACCCCAATTAGGCGTATCACGTGATCATCACGGATAGTTCAGAATTGAAAATGACACACATCACCAAAATACCCTGATCTCACAAATTTCACTATCTTCGACCCATAATCCACAACTCCAACACATGCACCATGAACTATGACAAAGTGCGGTATGACCGGCTCAACCAGGTGGTGAAAAAGGCCGTGGAACATACAATAAAAACGCTGTTGATGTCGGACCAGGTGCAAAAATGCTTCCCGGCGATAAGTAGCATGGAAGGCGGCGCCGAGGCACTCGAAACTGCTCGGAAACAAATACAAAAATACTTTCACGGCACGTGCCTCAAGCAGGTAGAGCATATATTTACTGAGCGTGATGTGGAGCAGAAACTCAATGAATTGGATGAGATCATTCAGCTGGCACAAAGGGCGCGAGCAGAAGGTACACGCAAGCAGATCCAGGTCGATTTGCTAACGCCAGAGCAGCTTATACAAGCCGGTCTTGGCGGTATACGGGAGGATACCGAGAAAAAATTAGAAATGATTTATGAACAGCTCCGTTTGGATAACCAGCAAATCTACCTGGACTTGAGAGCTTTAGCTGAAGAAAGCAAGACCGTTCTGAGCAATATCATTCTGCTGATAGAAGATTTTGCAGGCGAGGTCGACGACTTGCGGAACGAGCAGACTGACGAGCAGCTAGATTTCTTGCTCGACCACTTACAAAGCATACAGTCATGAAAGACTTCGTTGTCTTGATCTGAAGCGACGTTGACTTGTTCAATGGGATTGTGAAGACCGGATGCCCGTGCCAGTATACTGAAATAGTCGAAGTGGAGATATCCGTGTCATATTATCAGGGTCATCGCTGAAGAAAAAAAAAAAACACTCCTGTGGGTGTATTCTTCTGTTTAGTGGGCGTCTCGTAATAAACGGGCCATATTCAACCGACATTGTCCCGTGTACGTTCTTTAGTCGATGCCCAAGACGATTATCTAAGCACAAGACACGATCCACGAGTTGGCACCAACGCCATTCACGAGATTATCAGGCTGTCTGGAGCCTACGTCGTGTCAGTTCCGACTGTTTTGGGGAAAAAAGTTTTCACTGGTACTCAACCTGGCTAACAATTTGAATAATCAAGAATTTTGTCTCCCGGAATGCATTTTACCACCGAAGTTTTCTTTTCCCAAGGGCCCCCGCGTCAGAAACGTCTCGTTTTTGATTTTCGATTCAATCA
The DNA here is from genome assembly GCA_030556465.1 of Metschnikowia picachoensis. NCBI lineage: Eukaryota > Fungi > Ascomycota > Pichiomycetes > Serinales > Metschnikowiaceae > Metschnikowia > Metschnikowia picachoensis. Next base: position 45,714 of record JAKTUB010000033.1, read on the forward strand.
ATGCGGGCCCGACTTGGTCCTCAGGAGTGTTTGCCGAAAAAATTGATCTTGTTACGGATGGGAATATGATCTACTAGCCATAAATCGAGGAACGATCAAAATCACCACGAGGGAGTGATAACTTTCAAAAACAACCCACACATACTCTTGAAAAAAACCATACATACTCCCGAAGAGAATCCCATACCAACAATTACACCCAATTTGACATGATGCGTTTGTTTGAATTTATTTTTGCAGGCGTCGACGCGCCCACATGTATATATATGTACAGGTTGCCTAGCTGTTGTGCAAAGCATAGTTCTGCTTTGCGAGCTTGTTGTAGTCGTTGACCTTCTTCTGCAAGTCGATGTACTTCTGCTGCTTCTTTTGCTGCTTCTCCGACAACTTCACCAATTTCTTGTCGCCCCACACCTTGTAGTCCTGGAAATACTGTCTGCCCATGGAAAATTCGGACGTCACCACATCGTCGGCTAAGCCCAACTTCGCGATCGTATAGAAGTACAGCTCGGGGTTATCCTTCTTCAAGTACTTCAACACACGCTGTCTATGCTGGACCAATTCTCTCACAGCTTGAATGTGGGCCTTATCTTTGGGAGAAGCGCGGATATGCTCGAACCCAAAATGGATCTTCACTGTCATCACTGCGGCCTGTACCTCGGGTGAGCCCGTGTCCCCGTCAAATCGCTGGAACTCCCTACGCGCAAAATCGATCGCCAACTTCTTCTTATCGGCGGCGCTTGTATTTCTCATGTTCAAGATTGTCAACAAAGCGCGCCTTTTCTTCTCCTCGGTTTCGGAGATTTGGTCAGTGACAATTTTCCCGCCCACACTGCTGTCCAATGCAGCTTTTTGCGCACCATACAAAAGCTTCTCGAATTCCTCTCTTTTATAGCCATACGCCAAGTTTGAGGGCTCGCTGATCTCGTCTCTCATGCGCTGCAAAAATTGCGTTTGTGGATCACCCAAAACCGGGTCGACGGAAAACGTCGTCTGCTTCAAATTGTGCTGTTTCAAGTTATTGACATCCCTGGTGATCATTTTCTTTAACCGGAGCTCTTTTTTGCGCAAGCCTAGAAGCTTTTTGGGCGGGGCGCCGGGCGCTGGGAACTGCTTCGCCGCCCAAAGTGGCGAGATTTTGACGGGTGCCGCCTGCTCTAGTGAGAGGGCCAGGCGTGAGAAAGACCGGGCCAGGGCGGAAAACATCTTGATTGTAATGTGAATTCGATGATACTCTTACTTGGGTTCGGTCGTGAAGATGAAGAGGTTTGTTCACTGCGAACTAAATGCGCCGGCGCACGACCTTAGAGTGGTTCTCCAAATCTACACTTTGACATTGAGGAAACAAAAGAATTTCAGTAGGGAGATGTTAGCAAGCACTAGTTTTTGTGTTTTTTGTTAGAGTCTTGCCAATTCAATGAATAACGCGAAATTAAGAACTTTGGCTAAGTGCATATTTTCTGTTTCCTTATTGTTTGTTAGACGCGTGGCTCGCGCAGCCCGCCAGACCTGGCCCAATTCAGTATTTTTTTGGGGCGAGAGTTGTTACAACAGCCTAAACTTTGTGGAAGATTCTAAAATACCTTTTGTGTACACTTTGTTCAAAATGTTTTGTTTCATCCATGGCATAATCATCGGTTAATATATGCAGGTGTGTGGATGTTCAAACTTGAGCGTTTATTGTTAAAAATTCGAATTTTGAAGGTGAGACTCAGCATTGGCTGGTCAAGCTAATTTTTAAATGTGCGTAGTAGTATTGAATATACAAAAAAATAAACTATCATAAGAAAGGCGTACTAACGCTCTAGTCGACTTCCCTCCGAAAAAAAAAAAAAAAAAAAACTCATCAAACCTAATCAAGTGCATTTTATCATAACCTGTCAACGTTAAATTACTACAGCTCAAGCGCGTTGCCTGAAGCAAAAGATAAAAATGTGCCATCTCCCGTGGGACACTTGAAAACGGGGATCCCATGTCCATCAATTGTTGCCACCAACTTCCAATCAGCAGATGTTTTAGTTTCGTTCGATTCCCAAATGGTATCAAACATTTCTCATATACAAATAGTTTCAGCAACATACGCTTCCTTCAAAGTTATTACGTTGAAAAGAATGAGTTGATTTAGATCACATAAGTGATGCATAAATCATATAATGCGTACTACATGATGGCTGCAAATAAATTATGATGGTGCATCCAGGAATTGATGATGACGCGCGTTTCACCTAGCCCATCACGATCGCACATCACGAGGTTGAAAAGGCCGTAAAACTCAAGCCTCGGGAATTGGCCAGTAATGACACTTGCGCGATCAACCCCTCTGTATGCCATCCGTAATGGTGTGCGCTCCGTTGCTCCATACTTTCACGAGTATAAAACCCCATTTAAGGAAAGATGGCGGGGAAAACTGGTGCCACAGATTCTACAAACAGAGCTCGGCCAGGCCGAGGCAGCGGTACGCGCTGCAATCGAATCGGGCCATATATATGTCACTGCCGACAACGGAAAGGCTAGCGGTCCCGTTACCATCAATGGCATGGCGGTGTATTCACATATGCTTCGGGGCCACGATATAATCCATAATCTACAACATTGTCACGAGCCAAAGATTCGCATTTCCTATGAAGAAACTGAGCGTGATCAGGTTGTTTGTTCGAGTAAATTTGAAGACGGAGTGAGAACTTTGAATCGTGTGCACAATATAATGCAAAAGTGTTCAATGCTCTGGAATTCTAAAGAAGTAAACTTATCTATTCTTGGCCATACCAAATTTTCGGACTCTTCTTTGGTTCACTCTAGCCATAGACGGACTGAGTCGGGAATCCTTGTATTGTACGAGTCGGACGATTTGGTGATTATCAGCAAGCCTGGCGGAATCCCCACCCACCCTGGAGGTATCTACCGGTACAACAGCATGAGCGAGATAATAGCACATGATTTGGGGTGCTCGGTCTGGCCATGCCATCGGCTTGATAAATCAACACTGGGTGTGATGGTTTTTGCGAAGAACAAGACTACTAGCAGCGAGTTTATGGCCTTATTTCAGCAGAAAAATGATGTGGAGAAATGGTACGTGGCCAGAGTCCGGGGCAAGTTTCCATATGAAGCATGTATGTACACATGTCCGCTATTCACCGTCAATACTACAAACGGGTACATCAACGTATCAAACCAATCGAAAATACCAACAAATTCCTCTACTGAATTCCATCAAATATCATATTCTGCAATGCATGATTACTCCCTTGTCTTGTGCCGGCCTGTCACTGGTCGCATGCATCAGATAAGGATCCACCTTCGAAATTTAGGGCACCCGATTGAAAACGACATGTTGTATAACGGCAAAGAGGGTTTGAACAGGAAGAAAAATGAAACTGAGCTTCAGATCTATAGCAGGATCTGGGATATGTTCCCCGCGTTTGCAAGGCCCAAGGTTCTCGTTGAGGCCTTCAATTTAGAGCCAAATCTGGATTATGGCCCCACATTTGGCACTGCGCGCGAGGCCGGAGGCCCTGATGTATATTCGGAGAAAACACACCCTTCAACAATTTCACTTGCGGAATTCGTGACTCCGCAAATTGAAAATTCAATGAGTGAGCTTTCGGCTTTGCGATCCGAACGAGACGCAAAGACAATTTCCGGAACTTGTGATGAATGCAATCGTCCGTTATATAACACCGATCTTGAGCCGGATCCGGGGATTTGGCTCCACGCGCTCGCGCTTAGATGGCGCCAAACGGGGTCATCTGCGGCGTTGGATCCGGGCCTGTATTTTGTCGCGGCCCCAATTCCATCGTGGTGCGTCTAACGATGCCCTCTCATGAAAAGTCAGGTTGGACAGGTTTAAAGAAGCCTGCCAAAATATTGGATATCGATTTTCAAACGGCGACACGGCCTTTAAAACACACTCACAATGAAGCACAATACTCTACGAGACATACTTAGAAGCATGGTGGCGCATCCTCCAAAAAAACTTAATGCGTCGCTTATATCCGAAGCTCACGCCAAATGTACCACTGAGGAATCGCTCGCCGACTTATTAGCAAGCAAGTTCTTTCAAAACGTCGCCTGGAGATTTTTCCATGCTGACGTCACCAATTCGCACATCGAGTTGATCCTTCAGATCGCCACCTATGAATATGAGGTCCTTTGCAAAAAAACGTGTTTGAACTTGATGCAAGAAGACAATACCAAGTTCGGGAGTCTACTTCTGCGAATCTTACAGTCGACCATGACCTATCGTAAGCAAGACAACAGACTACAATCGTGCATCTTCTTGTTTTTGAGAGTGCTAATGTCGGCGATCCCATCGGAACTTGTGACACATCCCTTATTTCCGAAATGGAAGCTGCTGATGTTCGCGAGTTACGCGGATGCTTTGCGCAAACCACCTGTGGATGGTCAAAGTGTACTGTTGTTACACTGCTACCTTTCATTTTGTTTAGCATGTGTTATTGCACCTCTGGAGCAATGCCAGCAAATTATAAGTGACCCTTGGTCTTCTCTCCGATTCACCAGTGAGGATTTCGACTATAAGACACGAAGGTTGGCCTTTTTGACTATGCTTCTCAGAATCCCACAAAGTGAACACTATTTCACACTGCTTCAATTGGCCATTGAAAAGGAAGGGCTTCAAGGTAAGATACCGCTGATAGAATCTGCCGTCCTGAGATATGACGTGCACTCAGAGGATTTGATTGATAATTTGAACTCTCTCACAGATGAAGAACTCACTCGTTTGGCGGTAGATTTGGGTGTATCCGCAAGCGTGAGTGCTAAGGATATGGTTCTAATAATCACATACCTTGTCATTGGAAACGAATTATCGTACACCAGACAAATGAATTTCACTGCATACAATGAAAATGATGTATTCGACATGTATGAGCCCAGTGGGCAAGTCGCCTTCATGCCACGCCTAACAATTCCATCTTTTGTGCCTTATTCGTCATTGTGGGTCAATCAAATTGCAGCCCGAAACGCGTACGTATACCTTGAATCGGTGAATAAGAGAGCCATTAATGTTCTCAATCGGCTCGAAATAATCGATCCATCAGCCGAGCGCGGAATCAAGGGAACGAGCAAATACTTTTCTGAAATACAGGCCATAGATGTTGTGGGGAGCAAAGCTTACGTGAAGTTGAAAAACAAAAAGCTTTACGACCTGTTGAGAGAGGGATGCTTCGTCCTTCTTTTAGAACTTCAAAAGCCCAATCGCCACGGCGGTGTGAGCCGCATGGTGAAATCTGGAGTGAATACTTGTGCCATCACCAAAGTTTTCTCTCATACAGGCAAACTCTCAATTGAATGGCATTCCGCTGGCTTTGAGGACCGTTTTAATGCGTTAATCAGCATCGCCTCGCCTCTTCATCAAGCTGGCTCTTCGCCTCTGATAACCTTACCCATTGAGTTATCGGAGAAGGCCGCTTCTGCTTTTTCTGCTAGTAACATTGATGCAAATGTGCTTGAGGCGATTGGCGCTGAACTAAACACGAAGAAAAGGAAGGTTGATGGAAGCAATGCATGCAGTAAAATCCTGTACAAATATAATGATTGTGAAGTCACAATTCCAAAAACGCCGGTCATAAACGCTCTATCAGAAGACTTGTCTCGTGCGCTTCTCACTATGTTGCTGGAAAAGATCAGTGTGATCGCAGGCGCAAATGGTCCAGAGAGCTACAGCCTTATTAACGGATTCGTGGCATCCATTTCCATGAATTGGGGTGAAGAAGCTTGTCTCATAGTTTTGCCCACAAAGCTGGCGGTGGACTTATTTCAGGTGGATGAGGGGATATCGAATTCGTGTTTCAAACATGACACAAACGATTTTGATCTTTATCTGAAGATCAAGAAAATTGGCGCTGACTTGGAGCGAGTTTCAGAAATAAGTGTGTCTATGGGCTTGGCAGACTACGATTTCAAGTCTTCGATTCGCAATGCTCTCATGTTGTACCATATGCATGTTGAGCCCGCATGGAGAAAATACTTGAAACATCTTACAAGAGAGAATGTCGCAGAATACCCATTCGCTCAAATCCAGAATATTGAGTTCCGTGATATTTTGGTGGAGGTCGTTGATCACTACTCCTCTATTCGGACATTGTTTTCCAGGCTAGAAGAAGCTCTTCCGATTGACAAATACAATTTGAAAGATTTGAAGCCTGACGAAATTTCTCAAATCAGAAAGTATTTCAGCACGCAAAAGAGGTGCATTATAATTGCTGAGGAAGATTTGAATCTCGTCGACAGGCAAATTGACAATGTGATAATTCATAGCGTGTCATCTATTCCTCTCATCAAGGGACGCCCTCGAAGGCTTGTCTTGCTTGGAAATATCAACATTGAATGGGGTTCGAATGTCTCGGTGGACTATCTGGTATCAAGAGAGGAAATAAGTTCGTTGATAGGCAAACGCGGTACAAAGAAATCAAATTCATTCAATCCAGGATTTCGATTCTGCATGCAGCACATCAAGCTACCTAAACCAAAACAGGGCTTGGATGTCGATGAAGCAAGATACTGCATCCTTCTTTACAAGTACATGAGACTCATGGGTTATCCAGGTTCAAGAATACTGATCGCAGTGAAGTCGGAGCAAATGCGATGTTTAATTGAAGAGATTTTGCTGGATCACAAGATAAGCAGAGCTGATCGGCCCTGTGATGATGCTGGTGCATTCTGCTTTGGCTGGCCGATCATTCAAACTGTGGCCGATTTGTTCCCTACCGACTTCTTGATTGTTTCATGTAGTGGCACCCCGAGTCTTGAAGAATACAACGCTATGGCTGAGCGGACTACTTTGGGGTTGTACTTGGTAGGATCTGAATCAGACCACACCTACAAAATCAGGACAGGTCACCTAGAGGTTGTTCAGAATGAAAATTACCTGACTCGTGAAAGAGCAGCGTCAAACGCAAAGGAGATGATCAACGCGGCAGAATTCGAAAGCTACGTGAAGACGTTGATGAAAAAGGAAAATTGATTCAAAAGTACAACGCTAACTACCCACATGTGAAATGTTTCAGAGTGAAAAGCAATCGCGGCTGGCACATCCAAAATGCATCCGGCACCTGATAAGGTGAACTGTGGCTTTAACTACTTTCGTGATATTTTAAGCCATGTGACCATTCAACAAGTTGCAATTGTAACAGTTCACGTTTTCCTTGTTTGGTCGTTTGGAGTTCTCACTTGTCTCGACATACTCCTGTTTCTCTGAGCTGGCAATCGGGCGCGTCGTACTGGGGCTGTCGAATTTGACTCTCCGGATGTCGTAATAAGATTTCACTGGGTCAGAGGCTGGCTCAAGCTCCCAAGCACCAATGCGATTCTCGGGATCGCACGTGTCATCCTCGGTCTGACTCCCAGACTTGATCGGAAAAGCGTACATACTTGATATGAAGTATGCAATAAATAGTATGATGCAGAATTGATAGCTGAACATGATGAGAAACCCTGCTATCGTGAAAAATAATTCTCGGATTGGAACATGTACAGAACTTATATGTGTTTTTGTGCGTTCATTAACATCTCAAAGCCTCGAACTGAAATACTCAAAAAAATCGAGTCGATCGAAGTGGCAATTTCATCTGTGGGGAAGAACAAAAGATTTATCTGAACTTGCGTCGTTTGTTATTCTTTGACAGAGAGAGAGGTGGAAGAACGATGTTTAAGATTAGATTTAGCATGTCTCACGTGGCGCCATCTGATGAACCACTTCAGTTCGTAAGAAACATCACTATCGGTCTTTTTTACAAGACGATGAAACTGTAGTGTGATTTCAAGTCTACTATTGGAAACGCCCTCAGAAATGAACTGCAGTCTATGTGAAATCACATTGTACTCGCACAGAGTTTGGACTCCGTACTAATTGCTATTCCCCTCTCGTCCATAACGCCAAATTAACCAAGCTAGGAGTTCCAGTTTTGGTTTGTTACAATTCCGACTGTGAGGTGGTTTCAACACATGAATCATGATCTCCGAAATGATATCCGAAACATTGGCCGGCTTCATGTTGCACTATTCAACTCACAATCATAACAATAAGTGCAGGCTGCAAGTTTCCCTGAGCTCCATTGTCACATTTGTGAGATCTGAATATCATTCCGGTCGATTTACATCATAGAATATATGTATATTTCCAGATATTGAGACTGTCACAAAAAGTAGCTTTCGAACATACTACGACATTGCCTTTGAAGACTTTCTTTAGCTGTGTGGAAGTCCTTTGAAATGGCCATCAAACAGCTGCGACAAGCAAGTAGCCAATGACAGAGATTTTAGGGGTTTTTTTTAATGTTGTTCAGCTGACCCCCTTTCTCGAATACAGGATCAAATTGCATGAAATACTTAGTGAAAGCTTCTCAAGAAACAGGGCGAGAAGATGAATTGGAGTAATTAAAGGTCACTCGCGAAAGCCAACAAACACCCCGCAAGTCCGGAGGACAATGTGGACTTCTGTATTTTTATTTTTCTCAGTATAATAATATAGAGCCACTTTACACAAGTCCATTAAACCCTGGGAATTGGAAATGTACATGACCCCAAATCCTCGATGGATGTTACATTCCGTAATTCTAGATAGTGTTATTTTTGGCTCTGCCATGTACCAGGTCTGCAAGATCCTCTAGGGTTCTCCTAGATTTAGGCCGGGCACTTTTTTCTTCGTTAGTCATGTATTGGTACTATATATAAGGGCCACAATCGCGAGACATTTGTGGCTGAGAGGAGCGTGGCTGCTAAACCCCAGGCATCGGTGAGGGGTTAGCTGTACAGTGTAGGTCGAACTACATGCAGCAGAGGGGCCTACTATTCGATTCTGATAGTAATATTTTGCTAGTGTGGTCGTGTGTAGTAGTCTGGCTTGATGAATTGCATCTAAGAAAAGTTTTCCATTTATTGACTTTGTAGTTATTCATATTCCTTAATATCGTGTCCGGATTGAGATCCGGTAGAGATGCGGTTGCGGCGAGGCAATCTGCGCCACGGATTTCAATCGCCATTGGTCGTCGCATTCCGATGAACTGGCCAAGATAAAAAAGGATTTTGTAAATTTTTGGAGAGACAGGATTGATGGATCCTACCACAGGACGGGGTAGTGGCTGTTTGGTGAGATTGCAAGCTCGTCATATGTCTTTGGAAACGGTACAGGCAAATTAATTGTGTTGCAGTCTGGTTTCGGACACATTGACACGGCATTATCAAAATGCCTTATCGTGCTTACATAAGCATGCATGGCATGGCATTGCGTGGGGTGAAACAGCGGTGCGGCTCTGGCGGAATCCGAACGAGCGGTGAATAAAAGGGCGTGGCTAGGGAGAGAGGGCGCTGCGCCCACTGGGCGGGTATGCCGTTGACCTTCCCTAATATGAGCAATTCAATCACACTGCAAGAAATCTGCAGAAAGATGCGTTTTTTCGCCGCATCGCTCGGCGATACGTCGTGTGCACTACTTTGAATTGAGGTGGACATAATACATCACTGTAGAGTCATTTGCAAAAATACTAGACTGAAATCATGAATAATATAAAATAGCTTGTTATGTCACAACGCCAAGAACAACACATAAAAAATTTGAGAGAATTGAGACGTGCGGCTTAGTAACGGCGAGAGGCGTTTTGTCATAATATGTTTTCTCCTGCATTGCAAGATGCGCAAACTATGTCGCGCTTATCAAAAATGTCGTTCTGGGGGCCAGAAAAAGTCGACTATGAAAAATTTTCGTTCTAGCATTTTCTTTATCGCGAATCAACTGATTGCCCCTGTGAAGGCGGCCAGCCGTGAACAAAAAAAAATCCGTTCACATCGGACATCGAGCGTAATTCATTTTATAAAAGTTGTGCAAGATAAGCAATACAACCAATCCGCACAAATCCCAGGAATCTTATCACAACAAACATCTGAAAAGTTTTTCTTTTCGCTGATAAAGGCTTGCCCGATACGGATCGCAAACAAGCCAAATTTCTTTTTCACGTCTCTTGTCTCACTTATCGAGGCAGGCTACCGTGCGATTTCTGTAGATAAAAAACTGATAAAAAAATACCACCGATTTTTCACCACACACATTTTCTTCTGCACAGATTTTTCACCACACAAGCGTGTAGCCTTCTCACAATCTTTTTCGCTCATACTATCGGTGTTTATCGTTTCCTTACGCAAATCTTCAACCCGCTAAATACCCTGTTTAGAACAGCACGTGACACATTTTAGTTTCCCACGCGAAAGCACTGATAGCGAAGATTGGATACACTTTTCCAGCTCAACACCTAATCGCTGCAAAAGCAAGCTACACACCATCCGTTAGCCACCGAGAACCGCCGCCCGTCTACCGTTAAATTAAGCCACAAACATGAGCGAGATTCAGAGATTGCCGCCGGTGATGAACCCGAACCCTGTGCACCCGAACGCGAAGTCTACGACTCAGATCACGAACGGTACCACCACCACAAAGAGCAACATCGGCCTGCCGGTGTGTCGGAACTGCAAAACGCAGACAACACCACTCTGGCGCCGTGATGAGACAGGGCAGGTGTTATGCAACGCCTGTGGATTGTTCCTAAAACTACACGGCAGACCACGCCCGATCAGCTTGAAAACAGACACGATCAAGCTGCGCAACCGTATCAAGCAGCCAAACTTCCTGAAACTGCTGGGGCCAAACACGCCCGAGCTAAAACTGAAGGATTCAAAAGTGCAGATTCAATCGCAGTCGGTGAATCCTCAAAACGGTCGTCACCTGCCTAACTCAGGTAAAAAACGGCTGCCGGGTTCCCCCATGGATGCGCATTACGCACAAGGAGTCCATTCGCCGCTTCAGCCTGCGCGTGCACCTTTTTCTGGCGGGTACCCGCTGCAAATGGGCCACTTCCATGGTAATTTGCCTCACCAAGTGCAGCTGTTGCACTACCCTTCACTGACCCCGGCCCAATTTGCACCTGGATTGCAGCGTATCACGTCGCCGCTTTTACTTTCGACTACCCCGCTGATGCTGAACGCTCGTTCTTCCACTAACATGACTGCAAACTCTGCAATCACTTCCCCGCCTAGCTCGTTGACTGCTATGCAGGCTGCCGGTGCATTGGAAAACATGCTGAACGAATTGGGCCCCTCGGCATCATTCAAGGGCGCAAACGGGCCGGGGCAAGGACCAAACATTGGTTCAACCCCGGGCTCAAATGGCAGTTCCAACGGTGTTTCGCTCATGAAAAACGCCCAAGCTTTGAAGCTGGAGTCCCCTGCACTCAGCACACCCTCACTGGCATTGCAGCTGTCGCCCAAACCGCCCCTGTTGCCCGCCTTGGGATCAAACCATAACACGGGTGAAAGTGTACTTCCTTCGCCCTCGTTTGGCCCGCAATTCCATCTCTCGGAGCCGAGCGGGAAAGTGCATGCGGCGGAAAACGCATTGCCGGCTTTGCCTCCCATTCACAACATGTCAGGGTCAGCTATCCCTTCACAGTTGCCCCACATACCAAGCAACCTTGGTTCAGCGAATTACTCACCAGCTTCATCACCCGAGATTCAACCCACGCCACCGCAAACGTTGCAACAGGCACCTCAACAGGCTTCCCAAGATGTTAATTCTGCTTCCACAGCCACAAACAGGTCTCTGTACGGTTCTGGATACACATACCCTGGTACTGGGGCTCCCCCCGTCGCGCAGTCAGCCTCAGGCTCTGGAACCGCTGATGGTGATAATGGCGGAAGAGACCAGAGTAAAAATGGCCAGGATGAGCGGGACCGTAACCCGCACAATAACAATAGTAATCACAACACCGGAAGCGGGTCCAGCTCCTACGAAGTTAACGTGCTCAAAACGCGTATCTCTGAGTTGGAACTCGTGAACGATCTCTACAGAACCAGAATCATGGAGTTGGAAGCCATGGAGCAGGCCGCTCGGCTACGCGAAAACTCGATGCGCAAAAGACTTGACGACTTGCTCAGGGCACAAGGATACGAGGATTCGCTGTCAATGTTGAGCAACACTATGAGAGTGCTCAGAAGAGAGGACACTTTTGAGGAAGAAGCTTCCAAGAGGCACAAGTCTGGATGAGATGAGATCACGCTTAAATGTTAATATTAACCACCGGCTGTGCACAGGTCATTACATGTGAATATTTATCTGATGCGAAGCACTGATGATCGACTCTGCGTAGTTCTGTATTGTTCTTTAAAGTAAATATATATTTGGCTCGCTTTACGTACGCACATCTGGCTCCTCTTTGCTCAAGAATTGTTTGAACTTCAACAACTCCAAGACAAAGGTAATGTCGTCTTTCAAGAACTCGTCCACCGATAATCCATACGTGGCCGCATCACCCGAATGTTTCTCCAAGTAAAGTCTGACGGTGGCGCCCGACGAGCCTGTACCAGACAACCGCACAATAAATCTCAAGCCATTGGTAAACTTGATGAAGAGGCCCTGGTTTTTCGAGACAGAGCCGTCCAAATCGGTGTAGGAGAAGTTATCGGCCTGTTCAACCACGTAGCCAGGAGCCAATTGTGCGCCAGAAGAGTTCTTTTCCACAACGGACGCAAGCAATGAAATTAACTCGGCAGCTCCTTCACTCGACACGTTCTCGTAGTCGTACCGCGTGAAGAATGTTCTGCCATATTTCTCCCAGAACTTTTCCTGCACGGCCTTTATAGACGCTTTCTCCTGGGGAAATTTCTCGCTGAAATCAGCCAACACATTCAACCACGCGCAAATGGCCCACAAGCCATCTTTTTCTCTGATATGGTTGGAGCCCGTACCAAAAGACTCCTCGCCGCAGATAGAAAGCTTCTTCGCGTCGAACAAGGAACAGAAAAACTTCCAGCCAGTAGGAACTTCATAAACGTTCAAGCCTTTGTGCTTGGCCACCAAGTCCAAGGCGCCAGATGTGGGCATGGACCGCGCCAAACCATAGACACCTTGCTTCTTGAAATAAGGGATAGAGTCAGCGTACTCAGCAATGATCGCCACGGAGTCTCCGGGCGATACAAACGCTCCTGCGCCGTAAATCATGTTACGGTCACCGTCGCCATCCGAGGCTGCGCCAAACGCAATGTTTTCTTTGTCCACTTTTGAAACAAGCGTTTTCGCGTAGGTCAAGTTCGGATCTGGGTGCAAGCCCCCGAAATCCGGTTTGGGCACGCAGTTCTGGATCGATTCTGGGGCAAGCCCGAGCTCCTCAACGAATATTTTTTCGCCGTATGGGCCTGTGACACCGTTCAAGGCGTCAAAAAGCACGGAAAAGTTGTCTGATTTCGCGATAAACGACTTGATGAGTGGAAAATCGAAGATCTCCTTCATGAGTGCGACGTAGTCTGCCGTGGAGTCAATAATCTCCACCTCCAATGGGCCCATGGTGGTAGTGCCTATCTTGGAAATGTCCACATTGTCGAAGTTCTCGATTTTGTACGACGTGAGCGCCTTCAGCTCCGCGTATATCTTGTCTGTGACGCTCTCCGGGGCCGGCCCGCCGTTTGCCAAGTTGTACTTGATACCCAAATCGTTCTCAGGCCCGCCAGGGTTGTGTGAGGCCGTCAAAATGATGCCGCCGGTGCTGTTTCTGATTCTGATCACGTGACTCGTGGCCGGGGTGGACAAAATACCATTTTCGCCAACAATCACCTTGCGTACGCCGTTGGCGGCGGCAATCTTGAAGATGAGCTGGATCACGTGGTCATTGTAGTATCTCCCGTCGCCTCCAACTACTAATTCGGCATTTTGGGCGCCTTCTGGAATTGCATTGAGAATTGCTTGGATGAAATTTTCGGTGTAGTGGGGCTGCTGGAACACGGTGACTTTCTTCCGGAGCCCCGAGGTGCCGGGCTTCTGGTCCTGGAATGGAGTTGTTGAGATTGTTTCTGGCATAATCGAGACTTGAATGTTATAGAATGATTTACTGGTAAATCCTTTACAATTGGAAATATATATGACTATCAGAAGGGGCGATCGGTCCGGTCGGTACCGGGGCTTGGTGGGGAAATGGCGTGTGTGCAGGTTCTTCTCGATTTTTGTCTTTCTTCCCCGGAAGACGCCTATGCCATGACGAAATTGAAATTTTGCCGCCGTAGAATCAAAACTTTACTGTCCAAGATTGGTGTTCGAAGAGTGCTTTCTTGAAATGGCTGGTTTTGGTAAATTGTTTGAAATCTTGGCAATGACCCATTTATATATAGCTAGCTGCAGTCAGGCACATTGTTGTGCGTATAATATTTAGATCCACAGATCACGTGCCATATCAATACATGACTAACGAATGAAAAAGATATCATGTGATATGGCAAAAGATGGCATGATGTATATCTATCAATTGAATTCGCCTTCTTATTGACTAACGTTGTTGTGAAGCTCGCTCTTTAATTAAAACTAATAGCGTTCCGGTAGCTTGCAGAACATTGATGCTAACTGAACACTGAACATAAGAACCTTCTTGATAACTCTGAGACAAGTTCACCTATTATCCTCATAGGTTTGTCTGATAGTTCTGGCCCATCTGAGTCTGTATCTCCACCTCCTCCAAAACTACGGTTAAACGCTTCCGCCGTTTAGCTTGCATTCGCAGGTACAGCCCGTGAGTTCCTTCGTGAACTACACAGGTTAGCTCGACGATGCGTGGAACGCAGCAGCACCGCAGACATTCAGCTTCTTTCAACTGTGAAGTTATCGTTTCAAGTATCTATGTACTTGGGACCTAGTTCACTGCTACAGCTAGCCCCTCAAAGAGAAGAAGGGACTAGGTCCGAGCGAGAACAGGGTTAGAAGTTTTTCACTCAGACAAGCCGGTGTGCATACACCGACTATCCTGCATTGCTATCACGTGACAGCTTCTGATGGTTCAAGTGCAGTGCCTTCCAAAATCTGGCGTGACTCTGCATTTTGTCCAAGATCAGCTGCGTTAAACGCATATAAGCTAGGCTATTCGTTCGTCTTTGTGTCTTGTTTACGCCGCTTTTACCTTCAATCATTGAATTGATCTGATTTTGCCTTGATATCTGGTATCACTCCAAAAGCAAAGAGAAAGATTTGAACCTGTTGGGGAAATTCTCTCGGTCAAATCACCCCACACTTTCGTGCCACGCTCAGATCAAAGCACGTGATGTGAATTGTAAAAATCAGCCAGTACGTGAAACAAGTTGTTTTTGAAAGCGTTCAACATGATGATATTTTTTTTTTTTTTTGCTTGATACATCTGATTAAGGACTGGGAGCCAGATGTGCTTATCTAGCTCTCCACAAAACTATACATGAATATATACAAAACCCTAGTCAGCTTCGCTGCCCTGCCTTGCCTTGCGTTGATATCTTGGCTTGGGTGCGTATGAGAAATAATTAGGTTGTCATCGCCCTAATGGCTGTACTACCCCCACCTGCCGCTTCAACTCTCGCAACAGAAGGGTCAGTAATGCGAGCCCATCCCGGGATTCGCGCCGTCTTCGAGAGTATATCTTCTTGACGGTCTTCACAAACCAATTCAATTTTCTTAAGTTTTCCGATGCTGCGTTGACCGGCGCCGGCATGGAGATAAGATGCATTGGACCTTCAGGCCCTATATGTTGCTACCAACTGCTGGTGGTCTCGCACTTGTTATAAATGTGCTCTAGTATGCTGTCTTTGGTGGCCTGCCCTAGACAAAGATGACATCGCGTCACTGCCGTGTCGCCAACCACATCAAATAGTTGTACGTAGGACCCAAAATTAAATAAGTGAAGGGCCGTGAGGTCGTGTCTGAGTAGCCACTCTTCTTTGTACAAGGCTTTCCAGAACTTTTCCCATCTTTTGACCGATTGGACCTCCGGACAAGTCTCCTTAAAGCGTCTTGGGGTAAGCGGTAACAAAGCGTCTTGTTTCTTCCGGCTCAAAGACTTATATTGAACCTGACTGATCTTTTCCGCAACCGCACGGGGCAACCAACCGTCAGCCACAGTTATATCACAAATAGTTTTCTTTCGAATGAGAGGCGGCCTTATAAACACTCTTTTTAAAACGAAGCCCCGAAATTTGTGTTTTTGGAGATTATCTCATCAGCAAATCTGAAACATAACACGGTCTAAACTCTTGACGCACGCCCATTGTTATTGTTATCTGCGAGGCATCTGACCTCATTCTTTACACAGTAGTAAAATACTCAGCGAATGAAAAAAGCAGAAAACTTTAAACAAAAAAATCATCCGGTAAGCTTTCGACTTGTCTTCTTCATCTAAAACTGGTGATTCATATTCTCAGCATTCACAGGAAAACGCGTGGCTGTTTAGCTAGGCAACTTTCTCATGAGCCATAGCAACATTCGATCTGGGGCTTGGTTAATTCTGTCAAATCCCGGTACTGATTGGTGAGCTTTCGATCAAGTTTCAACCATAAGACTCGTGGTAGAAAAAGCATTAATGCGGTGTACAGGTTTTGTCAAATAGATCAAAGGACAATAATCAAAGCACCACCATATACGTAGTTTGGACTATGATATAAGAATCTGAGTACGATGAGACCAGTCTGTACAGATCTTGATCACGCAGATAATTTGCCTATGTTCTCAGTTGGCTGTGATAAAGTTTTCCCATCTTTGAAAATAGTGTTTACATTTACCGAAAAGGTGATGTTGCCTGAACAATTCTAAGCATTAACCACGGTCGCCTTTGCTATATGACAAAGAATATGGAAAACCGGAATTTCGCTCTTCAAATGGGAATACAGAATCCGAATCCGAGACGACACACATCATCTACAGGTACTTTTTATCCTTCATGAATACATCAATAACTAGCATCTAATGCTCCTATCTACAGGTCTGCAACAACACTACTTGCGGATCACCTGGTTGATCGCGTCGGCCAAGTAGTCGACGTTGTTCTCATTAACACCGGAGATCGAGAAACGGCCATCCTCCGTGGCGTAAACAGAGTACTTTTCCCTCAACTCAATCACCTGCTCGGCAGACAAACCAGTGTAGATAAACATACCACGCTGCTTCAATAAGTGGTCCCAGTTGTAGTTGGTCTTGTCCAACTTCTGATACAACTTGTCTCTAACAACGTTCAAGCGGCTCACGACCGAGTCCAAGTCACCCAACCATTCCTGCAATAAGTTCTCGTCGGAGAAAATCGTTTCAACGACGCGCGAGCCGTGGATTGGTGGATTCGAGTACATGGGTCTGATGAGTTTCTTCAACTGCGATTCAATCGCGGCCAGCTGTTGCGAGGACTCCGTGACGATAGAGATCGAGCCCGTTCTCTCGCCGTACAATCCCATGTTCTTGGCAAAAGACTGACACAATGCATACGTGGGGATGTTACCCGCAACCACCAACTCGTTCAAGCGGCGGATCAAGCCAATGTCCTTATATGGCGAGCCCGAGGCAAAACCTTGGTATGCCATGTCCACCAAGGGGAAAAGCTTCTTTTCCTGTACAATGGCCAAAACCTCGTCCCACTGCTCGGCAGTCAAGTCCATACCCGTTGGGTTGTGGCAGCATGCATGAAGAAGAATCACCGATTCGTCCTGCGCAGCAGCAATCGATTTCTTCAAGTTCTCAAAGTCCAACGAGTTGTTGTTCTTATCGTAGTATGCGTAAAAGTCCGCCGACATGCCGGCATCGGTAAACACCGCCACGTGGTTCGCCCATGTGGGCTTGGGCGCAATGATCTTGTCAACAGAGTAGAATCTCTTCAAGAAGTCTGCAATCACACGCAACGACCCGGTTCCAGAGATAGTCTGTGCAGTGACGATTCTGTTGTCCTCAATCAACTGGGCACCGTTTTTGTCCTTGTTCGAGTTGTTGAAAATGAAGTTTCTCACCGCATTCTGGTAGTTTTTCGACCCGATGATACCCGTGTACTCCTTATCGGTTTCCTTTTCTAACAACACAGTTTCGGCTTTTTTCACCGAAGGGAAAACAATCGGTTTACCGGAATTGTCTCTGTAGGCACCCACACCCAAGTTGATTTTCTTGGCATTGCCATCCTTCTGGTACGCCTCGCTGATGCCGAGAATCTTGTCTGGTGGCGCCAATGGCACTTCCTTCCATTTGGCCAATCTGGTGGCGGTGGAAAACGATTTGGTGGAACGTCTAAGCATGGCGTGTGACTGTATTATTCTTGGTGTGGAATTTGACGTTCAAAGCCGATTCTTAAATTGAAGAACAAATAGATTTGAGAGTCTTAGAACTACAAAGAAAAAAAAAAAAAAACAAGAAAAAAAATGATTGCGTAAACTTTGGTGTCGAGTATTTATAAGAAGGCCGATCGGAGGAAAATTTTCAAGTGAGGCGATTCGCCGTGAGTCAATATGTACGTCGATGACTCGCGAGATAAATGATGTGGCTGTCATCAGTGGGGAAACTCCAGCATGTGGCGTTGCCCCTCGGCGAGACTTCCCCCGATAAGACCCCCAAAAAATAATTACACAATATGCCTTGTGACCAGAGCCCTAATTAGGTTCATTTTGAATCAACCCGTTGTATGTTTCGATGTCTTTGTCTCAATTTGCGCTTATGTCCGAAGTTGGAGTCAGGAAATTTACGTGTACGGGTGGGCGGAACCATGTGATGTTTTCGCGCATGCACCCGGCTTTACCCGCTAGAGGGCAATTTGAGGCCGAAATCGGAACGGCTCCTCAAAACAAGTCGCGCCAATGGTCACGTGACACTCACCCTGCCGCTTCCGGAGCGCCGACGTCGGAGCAGAGCAGAGTTGGCGTTTGGGCTACTCTTGAGAGTTTGTCCTGCCGTGAAAACCAAATGAGAACATACTCGGCGGTTTAACGCAATCAGCTTGAATGTATGTTTCATGAGAGCTAGGGAAGCAATTCTGTTTCCCAGTCCTTAATCAGATGTGTCAAGCAAAAGGAAAGGAGTTAAATCTTTCCAATGGATACGCTGGGCAAGGGGATACCTTACCCGCCTATGATAAGATGTATGGACTACTCTAGGCGTATCCTTTGAATGAGTTGGTGTGTCCAATCTCCCTCGTCGGACGTGTCCAGTTATTAGCGCTCACGAGCATCACATGACTACAACTGTATCACGTGAGCGGATGCCGGGTTATGACCCCTTACACAAAAAAAATAGAATGCAATAGAGCTTTTTTATATTTGTTTTCGTTTCGCAACCAACATCCGTAGGGTTAAGTGTCGTGAAAAAGCCTCGATTGCAAATTTTTCGAGCAAACCCCCTCGTTTCCTTTGTTTATTTCTCTGGCATATTGGATGAATGACGTGAAAGAAAAAAAGGCCAACTAGCTTTCCACGATATCATAAATCATAGAGGCTTTAGCCGCTTCGCTGCCATAGGCTAGAGTTGTATTCTTTGAGGGTCAAGTTATACTCTAGAAGCACTGACGGGCAAACAATGCTGTTGGAGGGGGGTCATGAAAAATTATCATATAAACGAAAAGGTTTTACTGCGTTGTTACAACTTCAACCTTAGCGTGCTCAGTTTTATACCATATCAGTAAACGTTCTAGAAAGCCTCTCAGTAACGATACAGCTGGATTTGCAAGAAGCGCCGCGAGTGACCTTTTGCAATATAGAAGAAGTCACCGCAGTTTTTGGCACTTGTTTCGGAAAGATATGTTCAGAACCCCTTATGGGACTCAAGACGTCAAACGCACTGCGCTGATATGATGTGATATCAAAGGGTAAGTTTTCATGATGTTCAAAGAAAAAATTAAGCTCGCTTTTTAATTTAGTCTCACGACGATGGATGTCTTCAAAAAGATTGGGTGAGAGTTTCAAAATTGGAGCAATTAAAGTTTTGCATCTCAAAGATAGCCAGAAAACCCCAATCGATCACTATCCCGCACATTTATGCAATAAAATTCTCCCAGAACAAGTGTTAGGTAACCTCAATCTGGTCGAAAGAAACCGACATTCTCGTCAGTTTCCTTACTACATCCAAGCCAATTCTAGATATGTATTAAATTCGTAAGCGTGCGCCCTCTATTATTTCTATTAGGCGGTCAAGTGTGTTGCGCAAGCGCATTGTTTATCGTAACGGGTTTAAACATGTTCGTCAGAGGGCTTGTTTTCAAATGTATTGTGAGCCATTTCGTCAGTGGTAGGTGGCACCCAGCTAGAGGACTTCCATGGAAGCGTACCGGACGCGTACAAGATGTCAACCTCCTCTAAGGAAAGACCCTTGGTCTCCACGACAAAGAAGTAGACGTAGAAGAAGGAGAACAACAAGCAGCCGGTGAAAACAAAACCGTAGTAGAAGTGGATGGCGGAGGTAATGAAAGGCGTGAAAAACGAGATCAAGAAACCCCACATCCAGTTGGCGGCGGTGGCGACAGACATGGCCTTGGATCTGATTCTCAATGGGTAAGACTCGGACACGATACAGTAAACACCACCAGCCCAGGTCGAAGCAAAGAAGAAAATGTAAAGACACGTGATGAAGATCATAGCGTTACCAGAAGGCTTGTAGGTGTTGGAAGTATCGTTTGAGTAACCGTGCTTGTACAAGTGCTGCGTACCAATGAGCGAGTAGATGATGAAACACACAAACATGCACGCAGATCCAGTCAACAAACACACTCTTCTGCCCAATCTCTCAATGGCGTAGATACCGACAAAGGTCGAGGCAAAGTTGACTATACCCAAGATGATCGACGTCTGGAAAGAATCCTGCAAGCCAACGGCCTGGAAAATTGTGGTTCCGTAGTAGAAAAAGTAGTTGTCACCGGTCAATTGTTGCAAGGACTGAAGCATGACACCCATGATGACTCTTCTGAAGATTTTAGGCTTACCAGTCACAAGTTCCTTCCAAGTGGCGCTACCGGCAAGGGCCTCTCTGTCGATACCAGCCTGGATAAGCTGCACCTCGGTGTACACCGCAGGGTCTTCTTCGGAAACCTTGTTGGATTTGGCAATGGACTTTCTGGCATCGTCGATTCTCGATTTTTCAACCAAGTATCTAGGAGACTCAGGCATGCACAACATACCGGCCACCAAGAAGAACGCCCACGCGAAACAAATACCCAATGGGATTCTCCACTGTCTGGAGTCATCGTAAGACTTGGTGCCGTAGGTCGTGCAGTAACCCAAAAAGATACCCAAGGTGATACACAACTGGAAACAGCACACAAGTGTACCTCTGAGCTGTTTAGGAGCAACCTCGGAAATAAAAAGTGGCGAGATGACGGAAACAGTACCCACAGCCAAACCAGCAATAAGACGGCCAATGAAGAACTGGTACCATTTGCTAGTGGATGAAATCTGAATAACGATACCAACAACATAAACGACCATGGAAAACATAAGACCAATTCTTCTGCCATAAACATCGGCAATCTTACAAAGGAAGATACCACCAACGGCGCAACCGACATTGAAAATAGAAACCATCAAACCAGTTCTGACATTGGACAAGTAATATTCGCCCAGGGCATGCATCTGACCGAATCTGGCCTTGAAATCGGACATGTTGACGAAACCGGAAATCGTACCGGTGTCGAAACCGAAAACGAAACCACCAAATGCCACAAACAAACAGAAAATGGAAATGGAAATGTAGTCCTTGAAGGACTTCTCGGGCAATGCCGCGAGTGGGGAGACATCGTTCTTCTCCTCGAGAAAAGAATCGTTAATTGGTGTTTCTACACCAGACTTGGAATTGAGTTCGTCTTGAGACATGTTAGTGACTTGTGCTGGGAAAAAAAATGTCAAGTCATGGAGGAATTTACCTGCTATTTATAAACTTCACGAGCGCTGGTTTTGCGGTCGGCCGATTTCACTTTTTACAATTGTTTTTGCCTCACGGCGCGGGCCGGGCGATCTCAATTGGTCAAAATTATGCATGCATGATGCATGATGGCCCAATACACCCGAATGCTCCAGGTTTCTCCGTGTCCCCGGAAAAATTCTCACAATCTCTCCACCACCCGGCATTCCCGAATGCGGGATATTTCGGGTGTGTGTCTCGAGCTCATACGTAGTTCACATTGCTATTTGCCACAAACTTCTTTTCACCCAAGTCTACATTGTGTTTTGGTTGGTGTTAGGCTCAAAACCTTGTTTTATGCTACAATACGAGGACTGAAAACTGGACCCGCGAGAAAAGCGTTTGTTTTAGGCCCTCCACCTGTCGCTAAAACGCTCCGGATAAATTTTCCGTTTTCTCAGGCCTGGGCCCGCGACGCGCATATGCAGCCCAGTAGAGGTTTGCTGCGTGTGTGTGTATGCTCTTATATGCCGAGCAACACAAACGTTTCGTAGTTTTTTAAAACAAGACACGACGGAATCGTACCATTGTTGAGATCTGGGGATGGTGCGGCTTGTATTTTGTCTTGCGTCTGATTGCATGTTGCAGAGAAGAGATGTAGACAAGACATAAGCGTGGGCTGGAAGCCTTGGGCACGGGAGTTTGAGGCTTCTCCGACAAAAAAATTTTCAGTGAACGACTTTTTCCGGTTGGCCATGTGCAGTCGCTGGTGTGATTTGAGCGGTAATATTTACACGCTGGCTCCAAATGGGGCGAATGCTCGCGAAGCGCATAACATACCGGTTTACGACCTGCGCCCTCCACGTCCCCGGCCTGTGCTCCGGTCATCCCCACCATCCTTCGCAACGCACTGCTGGCCTCTAGGATTCAAAATTCTCACGCGATTTTGGAATCAAGCTTCATGCACGAACTGCACGGGATTGTCAGGTGACCGCAAGCTCTAAGTATTCAAAAGAAATGGGCCGGAGTTAAGCTTCCTCCCGGTTCCTCCCGTAGTCATTAAATTGTTGAAGATGACAAATTTTTGTTTTGATTTACAGCCACGATAGCCATTTCAGTCGGCGTAAGAGATTACTAGTTGTCTATATACAGATGAATGAATTTCATCGGGAGATGAGCACTGTTTTGCCCAGCCGTTCCAGTTCCAGGGTGAGATAAATGCAACCATAACTTCGCACGTAACGCAACCGAAAGTTTTTTTTTTGCACAGAAAGCAAAGAATGAGATTCTCGAGCCTCGTAAACTCTATTATTTGCGGTACAAGGTATATAGTTCCTCCTTGAGCGGGGCTCTTTTTCTCCACAGTTGCTTTTTCGTGTTATTAATACACTCGGTGTGTCGCACTCTATTCACCATGGACTTTTTCTCCTCTTATGTCAATCATAAATTGATGTAGTGTAAGGTGTTCCATTTAGGCAAGTACTGTGTGCTTGCCAAGCAATGCACCTTCTATTGTTAAGGCCAGCGTGGCTGGCCACATAGGAACAATGGAAAGGCAGACTCAATTGTCTGCCTTGACTATATAAATGTTGGCTCTCGCACCAAGTGGATTAGAGAGCCAGACTGGTTTTACTAGATGATCTACACAATAAACATTAGTTAGTCTGGCGCTGAGAACCTGTCATGGAGGTCGTACCCAAGCGCTTC
>JAKTUB010000034.1:0-20773 GCA_030556465.1 Metschnikowia picachoensis
TCTAAGGCAGACCACCAAAGACAGCATACTAGTGCACATTTATAATAAGTGCGAGACCACCAGCAGTTGGTGGCAACATATAGGGCCTGAAGGTCCAATGCACCTTAACTCCATGTTGGCGCCGGTCAACGCAACATCGGAAAACTTACGAAAATTGAATTGGTTTGTGAAGACCGTCAAGAAGGTATACACTCGAAGACGGCGCGAATCACCAGATGGGCTCACATTACTGACCCTCCTGTTGCGAGAGTTGAAGAGGCAGGTGGGGGAAGTACAGCCTCTAGGGCGATGACAACCTAATTATTTCTCATACGCAGCCAAGCCAAGATATCAACGCAAGGCATGGCAGCGAAGCTGATTAGGGTTTTATATATATTCAGGTATACTTTGTGGAGAGCTAGGTAAGTAATTCTGGCTCCCAGTCCTTAATCAGATGTATCAAGCAAAAAAAAAAAAAAAAATTTAAAATCAAAGCAAGGAGTGAATTGTGCTTTGTTAAACTCAAAACATTTATTGCAAAAAAATCTAGTATATAGTATAAAACAAGCCTACTACGATAGCACAAACGGCTATAGACACGCTCAACAAGCCATTCAGATTCTGAGATCTTGCCCCAGACGCGGGCGCCATGCTTGATGAGGTCGAGGGTGGAGAGGAACCGTTCGAGTTCTGCACGAAACCACCCGAATACACCTCCAGTGTAGATGACGGTGTGACATCCGAAACCGCATCTTTATTCGGGTCCTGGGATTCGGGCGCCTTGGTCTTTTCCGGAGTGGAAATGAAAGTCGAATTGGACGACTTGGGCAGCACATTACCGACAGAGGGGTTTTTGTCCTCATTGTCGGGATTTAACCCCGAGGCGTCGGATGACCCCAACGATGTTTTTTCTTTTGTCAAGTAGACGTTGTCCTCGTTGCCATCGGCAGACTCATATAAAAACGCGTGGCTGCTGGAGATGTTGGACATTGCTTGGTCAATCAGCGAAGGTAGAGCATACGCCTGGACAGAAACATTTTTGACGTACGCATAGTAATACCCAACATTTTTGATATCGTCAGATGCCCAGTCAATGCTGCCACCGGCCCAATCAGTCAATCCACCCAGCGCAGCTTGCGCGGGCCATATAGAGAATTGGATCCTCGAGGGTGTTGAGGGAAACTCAAACTTTCTCGATTTGTCGCTCCAAGTTGAAGCACGCTCCAAAGTGCGCACCATCTTGCCATCAACAAACCATCTGATTTGATCTTCCTGCCAGTCCATTTCGTAGTAGTGCCAGTTTTCAAATGTGTTGGTCACCTCGAATTTGCCGGTGTTTGTATAGTTCAAAACGCCTTTCGAATAAAAGTTTGTCTGGGGAAAGGACAAGTCGGACCCTGTGAACTCGAGATCAATCTCGTCTTGGACGTCAGAAAACATAATGAACGCCGTGATTACGCCCTTGTCGCGTGACGATTTAAGAGATGCGCCAACGCGCCCGTACCAAAGGTATTTTGTAGACGAGATGACCGAGCCAGTGGACTCTTTTGGCATTTGTAACAAAATAGCGTCATCCTTGTTGTCCACGTGGCCAGTGTAGACCCAGTTCGCTTCTGATGCATTGCCCAAGTATTGGTCCACATCCAAGATCTTGCTGGCGTTGCTGAATGGGTCTGTAAAAGATGACATTCTGGGTTGCGGCATGCAAGCGGTGAGGTTGTATGAGCTTCTAGGGTCACAGCCACCCAAACAGTACCATCCCGTTCCACACATACCGTATTGCGAACAGCATGGGTTATCTTCAGGACACTGCGACGTTGTATTGCAGGGTATTTCGGTCCATGTTTCGGCTTGCACCTTGGCAGTAAGTGAAATCAACGTCACGCAAACGGCGACAGCTTTTGATACCATCTTCAATGAGATAGGCGTTGGACTCTCAAATGAAACGAAAGGTCGAGTCTCAGGTCGAGTTCGTAAGAATATCACACCGGTACCAGATTTATTTAACAGTAGAGTAGCTTGTAACTACTTTTTTATTTCGAGATGATGAAGAGGATGATGGAAAATACCACATCCTGGATTCTTTTCGTCTTTTAGTTAATAAGAGCGCACAATGGCACGGCCTTCATTAATTAGCAGACGGCCGAGCTTCCAATCTGAGATGAAAAACATAGCCTGGCCCTTCCCGAATAGCCCCCAGACAATGATATGCAAACTTGCTGTTACCGGCTACTTTTCTTGGCGCAAGATATCTGTAGCGGATGGCACTCGCGTGCACTGATGACTGCTCTAGCACTTTTTTGCACTTGGACTGTATAATTGCGTAATATGATCAGCCTGTCAGATGCAACTCAACCTTTTATTGACTGTCTGTTTGAAATCGACACGCGGTTCATCACACTACGCATTGGGGTTTCTCCCGTGAAGACATTTTTTTGCGATCTTCGCCTTGCACGAGTTGCCTTCTCATGAAAGCGCGTTATGGCAGATCAGCATACATCACCGTTGCGGGACCGGCAGGTGTTAGTGCATGAAGCCAGAACGTTTAGCGGTCTCCAGTGTCACGTGACACGTGACGGGATAAATATTTTTCAGACACGAAAGCAGAATTCACAGGAAGCGAGATGAGGAAAGTTGTTCCACTCGACTCTCCCCGTGATTCTTCCAGGGTTTAGAAATAACTGTAAGCTAGTTATAAGTACTAGATACTTGGATACACCCCCTGGCAGAACCACGCTGTGTTCTGATAGCAGGTTTGGAAGGTTCAACGGCAAGTATCGCGTTATGTGCGCACGTGTGAGATCTTCGTGCAGGCTCGTTCCAATCTACTGTTATTTCCGTTCACCTGAGACATTGCTCACGAGTCACAACATTGTTTTTTTTTTTCCTTTTTTTTCAATTGACGGCCCGCAGCTATACCAGTGAGGCATAAGCGATACATTTCCATAATTTGTACGATATTTTTCACTAGCGCTGTTGAGTGAAGAAATCGTACATATTAGGCTCGTAGATTGACGGCTGGTCGTAGATCAAATCGCTCCCTTCTTTTCGACCATTATTTCTGGCGAGCGAGCCAAACAGAGCAGATGGTTTCAGTTGCTGCGTACCCTCGGTTGTACCTTCTTGTACACGGGTACCAAAAGACCCAGGGATACTGTTGTGTGATGGTCTTTTGGGAGGTAATTGCGGTCCGTCAGGTGCGCCCGAAACCAAGCCAGTGAACATGTCCCTGTTTGTGTTGACGGCTGCGCTCTGATGGACTTTGGGATCCTGACTCCAGTTGACATTGGTGGGCCATCCTGGCTGCACGGTGGTCTGCACTGACATCCCGGGGCTTTGAGAGACCTGTGAGTACGCAGATCCTCCAGTCATATCTGAGCTCAATTTTAGAGATTCCATCGACTGATTAAGCAGGCCTTTCTGTGATTGCCTCACAATTGCACCCTCGAGACTTCTTGTATACTCCAACAACTTGATATAAAACTCCGCCCCTTTCCGGAGTCCTGCACTATACTTTCTCCAATTGTTGTTGTAAAAGTTATCGATCTTGGATTTATGTTCTGCGATTAAACCGCTTCGGAACGTTGACGAAGATTGAACACTTTTCACTTTTGGGCTGGAGCTAAATTCCTCCCAGAGCCTTCTTGTATCACTCAAGATTGACTTTTGTTGATCGACCAACTTGCTCAAACTATTCACGAATGCATCAAATTTCTTTAACTCTTCTGGAAAAATCAACGTCTTGATTTCACTTGTCGACTTCACCCGACTGTTGATCAAGAGAATGTCTGATATATCATCTTCGTGGATGGCCTTCTTCAACTCAGCAATGATCTTTGCTTTCCCAGACTTTAGCTTGTTGAGATCATTGAGGAGATCCTCAAGATGACGGATCTTATCCCCGATCGTAACACTCATTTTTTCAAGTTGATTGTCATCCATATCTAACAAGCTCACTTCAGTTTCAGGAACAATCTTTACGCTCTGCGTGGTGCCAGCCATCTCGAAGTGGTGCTTAAACTCTGGAGAGCTAACACCTTTGCCAAGTATTTGGTAAAGTGCGCTATTATCCTGGTCAATCAAAGAGAAAAGCCTCGTATCAGAATTTGCTGCATCATATAAGGATTTTTTTAGCTTTATGACATCATCTCTGAACTTGTCTCCAATACTGCTGAAGAGAGCGGAGTTCAAAAGACTCTCTGACTTCAAAAGAGACTCGTGAATACTCTTTCGACTTTGCGCTATCGAAGTTCTGTTTGCATGGTCTTGCAGAAACATGGATGATATTTCTTGCACTTTTGTAAGCGATTCGTGATCCAAACTTAATTCGGTTGCACCGTACTCCAAAGGCTTCTCCGCCGATATAAGTTCCTTCACGGTGATAAGGGCTTTCGGTAGGTTCAAGTACTCTAATGCTGATGATAATTCTTCATTAGAAACATCCGCTGTGTCGATTTCATTTCGCAAAAGCTGTGACTTTTCCTCGGAGTAGTAACTTAGAAGCTCATGGATGCTCACAGGTACGACATTGTGTAGAAAGTTGTTGTAATTATTCTCGTTGATCGCAATAAAAGCAGCAATTTTGTTCATGGGAATTATTTTCGCGCTGTTCATGGGCTTTGGTGCCGCAAGCGTGGAAAGTGATGGAATGATGTCATGATAAATGAGGTCATTATCTTTGGTGAGGTCTGCCAACTTGATTTTCAACGCATCTTTTTGATACTCGAGATTGTCCAACAAATCGTAGACGTGTGAACCACGTGACTTGGCCACGGACTTCACAAGCATCGTTGAGATCTGGCCAAAGAACTCGGACGATTTCGATAAGCACGCAATCGACTCGCCAAATTTTTTTCCCGCCTCTAACTGTAGACCCTGAAAATAGTACGCCAAAGACTCGTAATATAAGTGCTTAACGCGGAATGTAGCCACCCAAGACGGATTCATGCGTGCTGAGACCTTTGAAGTCAGAGCACCACTCGATCCTGGCCCGCTCTCACTGGGATCAAAATCACTATCCTCGCCAAGAAATTCTTCCTCTAGCCCAGCCTCTTCAATACCGAACTCGGCTGGCTCGTCCACGTGAGATGATCCGTCCTCGCTCACTAAATGGGCAGTCTCTTTGTAGCAGTCCCCGTAGTATTTAGCTGCCGAGGCACAAAGCTTGGAAATGAGCGAGTTCTTCTTTTGCTCGAGATCACCATCTATGACTTTTAACGCAAACATTTCTTGGCTTTGTGCCAAACATAAGTTCATCAAGAACTTCACTGTGGGAGGACTCAAATCTGCGGAAGGGCCATGAATAAAGCTCTCTGACAAATACAGATATACACCAGCTGCCTGTTGCATCTGCTGAATAGCATCTTTAAACAACGAATCGCCATTTTCTGCTCCACTCTTGAATGTTTCACTATACTTATGAGCGGCTTCTTTCATCAATGCTGCGCCAAGATTGAAGAGTACGCTAGCTTTCTCAAAGGCCAATGCTGACTGCGTATGTTCTGCAGAGGGAGAAAACGCATCAGTCCAAGTGAATCTTACTGGTTTCCGCTTGTTCACTATTGCCATGGGCACTCTTAAGTCCACAAGTTCCAACTTACTATAGTAATCGAGAAAAGTCTCGAAATTCGCTGCAATTTCCGACCCAGAGGTTGCATCCTGTATGCTTTTCCGCAAGTCAGTGAATTTGGCCAAGTCATCCTGAAAGTCCGTAGTATTTCCGTAGACGGATAGTAGATAGCTGTTCAAGGGTTTCGTCCAATTCAATTCCTCCGTAGTTTTGAAAGGCGCGGTTAAGATCAAGGCCTTCATTTTGATATACTTTTATGTGAATCAACGAGTTGATGATGTATCAGAATAGTTGCTTTTTTCTGAATAAATTCAAAAGTGTTTAATATGGTGAGCGAACGGCAAATGGGCCCGGTGGTAACGGGTCGCACTCGGGGAACGGGGCCTGCACCAAGCTCTTGCGGGGCCCAGAATAGACGTTGATAAGATTCAAAAAAGAAGATACGAAACGACACGCATTTTCTTCTTCGTAGAATTTCTGGATGGTGATGAAGGCACTTATAGTAGATTATCAAAGTTGTTCTTGTTTCATAAAGATATAAATCTTATTAACAGGAAACCGCTGTTGGACGGTCAAAAATCGATAGATCTATAGACAAAAAAACCTGCATACGTCTGGTTAGAAGACTGGGTAATGAAGCCCCCGACTTTCCCAAGCCTTAGGTCTTCCTCTTATTCTAGCCGCTGTATAGTTAGTGTCAACTTGTCCGTATTTTACTTCGTTCCAACGCCTTTTTCAATTGTCTATTCAGAAGAGGCTGGAGGGCAGTGCCTCCTGTTGCCTCCCGGCGTCTGGATAAATGGACCTGGCGGACGGTGTCGACGTACCAATTAAGGTTGCGTAAATTTTCGTAGGTATTGTTCAATGGTGCCAACATCGAGTTCAAATTCATTGGTGCTTGTATGCTCAATTTATCCCAAAGGACTTTGGAACACCTACACTCGGTGTATAAATGATAAAGAAACTGTCTCGAGTCGACTGGGCTCGAACAAAGATGACACCGAAATCCCCTCAGCGGGGTTTTAGTGTCATGCATGGGGACATGTGGTTGCGCATCTTCCATATAGGTCAGCTATAGTATGAACTAGGTCAACCTGGGAATTTTTATGATAAACACATTGGCAACTTGTCCGAGTGGTTAAGGAGAAAGATTAGAAATCTTTTGGGCTTTGCCCGCGCAGGTTCGAGTCCTGCAGTTGTCGTTTTTTGCGTACGTTTGTTCCGTTTTGTTTTTTAAAGGAATAGGTTTTTTTTTTTTCGTTGCTGGCCTAGCTCTCTACAAAACTATATCTGAATATATATAAAACCATAGTCAGCTTCGCTGCCTTGCCTTTCGTTGATATCTTGGCTTGGCTGCGTATGAGAAATAATTAGGTTGTCATCGCCCTAATGGCTGTACTTCCCCCACCTGCCGCTTCAACTCTCGCAACAGAAGGGACAGTAATGTGAGCCCATCCGAATTACTTTCAATTCAATTATGAAAAATATTTCTGAATTGAGATCTATTATTGCAGCCAAAATATCTCCAGATATACGGGTACCGAGGTACATCAACCATGTGTATGAAGATGTTTTCCAGACGACCATGACGCAAAATATGGCTGTCTTTACATGAGCATCGACTTTTACATGATTACACTGTTCATTTATAACCCAAATCAAGGCAATTTGTGCCTTCCTTGTTGTTTGCTTAAATAGCCTAAAACAGGCGTCATGTGTTTGACGTACACTGCTGCGGCTTTATTTGGGGAAAGTCGACAAAGTATTCAGAGTATTCCTTCGAACTTTGAAACCACAGACTAAAATTGGCGACACATATTTATGTGAAAAGCACCAGGCTACTTTCGCTTGAGTGTAGTGAAATGCCACTTCTGTGACTTTCAAGGCTCATTTTGCAGAGAGTTATTGCTTTTAGTATACCAAACTCTATCGTAGGCCTAGAGTCTACATCTTCGGGCTGTGATTGCAACCGCTGTTCGTACACAATTACTCAACAAAATGTGACTGTCTCATACGCTTTATTTTTAATTTTCACTGCTAGTATACCGCTAAACTTTCAGTTTTTCTTACGTATGTCGTGGTCTATCCGAAAATTCATCACTATTTTATTTCCTCTTTTCTTTTTCTTTTTTTTCTTTCTTTTCTTTTCTCTTATCAGACATGTTCAACTGCTAGCTACAAGTGAGCTTATCTTAAACTTGCCTTTTGCATAGTCTACTACCTCACCCAACACGTGGATATAGACCAGTCTAGATATACCGAGATTCTTTGATGAGATGATATCATTTTGCAATTCGCAAGGGCTCTCCACTTCGATATCTCGTCGAACTAGCCGCCACTTTAACTAATATTGGTTTCTGCGTGCGACTATGTGAAGTCCATGGTTTCTTTCATCTCTTTTCACACATTTGAATCTGACAAAACACCGACATCTTTCCCCACAGCCTCCATTCTACTCGTGGGCTTGGCTCTTTTTTTTATCTGTGATCAGATTGCATTTGACTCGCTGAAAGACAACGCATGCTTTACCTTCTTTGCAGACTCCCAAATCAATGGTCTTAGTTAGCATTTTTGCCGTAACGGCCGACCGCAACTAAAGTTTGTGCCGAAATTCTCAAAATCAGTCCACAGTGAGTTCTTGCAGGCGGTATTTTTTGAGAGCAAATGGTGAAACTATTACATTTTATATTGCTATTGTTGTTTGTTCTGTGGGAAAGTAAATGAAATTTCTTCAGCGGTTTGACTTATTGATTGGCAGGCACTTCAAGCTCAGTTCATTTCGGAATTTCACTCAGCAACACTCAGAATACAAATGAAATGACGGATTTTATGGTACTACATCTTTTGAGTGCGCTGATATTGCGATCAAACAAACCAATTTCTCAGCCATTTCACTTATGGCGAACATTTGTCCACACATCGAGTAAAGATGCAGATTTGAGAATAAGAGGATCAGCTTAGAGCTCATTCTACTGGAAAAGCATGAATGTTGGCTTTCATACACAAATGCCCTGTCTCGATTGGGCTCTCTCGATTGGTCTCTCTCCTGGCCGACATGACACATTTGCATAGGAAAGAACCCAAATCCTGATCCGATTAAATAACTTCGCTATCACCTTTTTTGATAATGAGAGCCCGTATAGCCGTAAATCCCGCTGTAATTCTTTTAGACGAGAAAATAAATGTTTCATTTTCCTCCCTATACACCGCTGAAATTTATTGAGGCTGACCTATGTCAAGTTCTGACACCCTATAAATACCTGGATATTTCTCTCCCCAACACCAGAAATCATCAACAAATTCAACATCCACATGAAAAAATTCCTTATCGTACCTATTTTCTTCTACTTATTGGGTCAAGCTTCGGCTGCATGCACAGAGGAGACATCTGCCTTGGCTGCAATTCCTGCAGAGGTCAAGGAAACTCGTGCATTTCTAAAAATCCCAATAGTCAAGTTTCTCCGTTGTTTGGAAAATTTGGAGAAATCAACAGAGACATCCACTGGCTTGAATCACCAGAACGCGGACGACGAAGTAGAGAATGACATTTACGTTTGGTGTCTTGAAACTGTCACGCCAAAAGGTACCAGGCTTAGCAGGCGCCCAAATTTTATTTTCGGAAACAGTGAGTATTTGGCCAATATTTAGGTGTTTCCCCTTTTAAGGCTGACTACAAATCTGTTTTTCTTCTTTTTTTATAACATAAGTCTACAGAACTTTTTTTTGTTATACTGTTTGAACTCTTTGCTCCGGAGTCTATTTAGAGAAAAAGCCACACTGAAAACTACATGTCTGCATGCGGTGAGGTTCAATCGATTCTGGTCCGGGTACTTGGGTATGAGACTTAGGGAACTCAAAATGATTTGCTTTTGAGAATTCAAAGAAAGAACATTATATTGAGATATTATGATCATTTTCTTCTTGTTTTAACATAGACGATAATTCTCGGGCTTCTTCGTGTAAGTTGAAATAGCAAGGTCTCCGGGCCAATATGATCTTTCCCTGTTCGTCATGCAAGTGAGCAAACTAACAGTAAGCGTCCAACAAGTCAAGTCAACTTCTGGCCGAATTCTGGAAATGTACGCTGCTTTTACTTTTTCGAATTTACAGAGTATCGAGCAAAAGAAGAAAAAATCTGGAATTTAAAAACAAAACTTCTGGTTTCGAAAAAGTTCAGTGACACCTCTTAGCTATCTCTTGTGAAAAGATAGGAAACTAATTTGCGCCCGAAGTTTTACATATCCAATCAGATAAGTACATAATAGACGAGAATAGCTCCAGAAAAGAGATTCTGTAGACAAGAACGTTCCTTTTGAAGCACCTTACACAACAAATAATAAGGAAATGGATTTTCATTACTGAATAGCTTGACCCAAATAAAAACACCTTTTTTTATTTTATTTTCGCGATCCAAAAGCACTGTATGATTCATGAGCCTGGCATTCTTGGCACATGTCTAGACAAATGAGAAAAGCAAATAGTATTATCAACTAAACTACTAAAAGAACGAAAGAAAAATATATTCGAGGAACTTTCAACCCTTGCTATAAATTACCCAGCAATTGCTACGAAAACCCAACATCACGTGACTAATGTGACGGAAAGTCAAGTCGCGAGATCAAGGCGGACGCGTGGCTGTCTCCTGCATTAATAAAAGCTCTTATCAGCCCCATGCTTTCGGGTCAGAGTCAGACAAATGTTCAGATAGCTGTGCAAATCTCCAACAATCTTGACCATCTAATACCAATAGGTACACTACTCTTTTACGACGTGTCGTGCACAGAATATGCATTACAGGGCATTAGCGCCGGTCCTTCGTGGAACTTTGTTGACGCAGAGTTTCTCCATGACGTATATGGCAACAAATTGCATTCGTCGCTACAAGCGCTCGTGTTCTTGGTGCGCCACCGGTTTTTCTCGGCTACTTTTCGGGTTTTTACTTACTTTTCTAGACCGCTACGGTCTGCCAAGCCTTTATATTTATGGAGCGTTAGAGTTTATGCTGTTCCCTTGGATATAGATGGCGCAAGACACATGCGCCTGTGGCGCCAAAATTGGCTGCATAACTACTCTAACTTACATACCGCCTACAAGAAGCAATGGGATGTGCTTTTATTTTATCTTGACTTTTCTCCATCGGGATGGCAACCGGATGTCGTGGCCAGTAATACTCTGGACCCAGCGTATATAAAAATGTGCATTCCTTTTTACGCACAGCCGCAAGCGAAGAAAAGCGTGAATGGCCAGTTGGGGAATGAAAAAAAGCATTTCAATATGCAAAGATGGAATCAGAGGCAGGCTAATAATGCAAACGGTTTCTCGCCTTTATCTTTGGAAAGCGTGATCAATGAGGTATATGGTAGCATCAAGACCCCTGATGTTTCGAGGTACTTGGGCCGAAAACCGCTACGTATATCGGGCGTTCCTTCTGCAGATGAACTAATTCAGCATTTACTAAGCAATAGCGATGTTGAACTCCCAGGCATGACCTCGACTTTATATCCGTTCCAGCTACGATCCGTGTGTAAGATGTATGAGAGAGAATCGGGCTCGAGTAAAGTGTGTGTGCCACAATTCGTGCACTTTAAATCCCCTGTCAACTCTTGTTATTACTACAACGTACTCGATCATGGATTCTATACCAATCCAGAAATATACAGTGCACCAAAAGGGGGCATTCTCGCGGAGAATATGGGGTTAGGTAAAACATTGATCTGTTTGGCGCTCATTTGCATCACCAAACACGAAATCTCAGCCATACCTACCGATGTCCTTCTCCATGATTCTACTCAAACGATGAATGAGAATCCTCACAGAAAATTAAAGACACTTGCTGAATTATGCTTGACGACTATAGCGCAGAACTCTTTGTCATGGAAGTACTTTGTAGAGTATTTGCCATCACCCATTGTGAAAAGATTGAACAACCTGCCTGGAGAGTTCTTTGTTGCTCAACAATTGCATAACCATCAGAGTACTAGAGGCAGGCAATCCCGGAGTGAAACCAGCACATGGAAACAACTTATACTTTCGAGTTCAACTCTTGTGATTGTGCCTGAAAACCTTTTGCATCAGTGGAATGACGAAGCCAAAAAGCATTTTGGCTCAGGTGTTCTCAAACGGATTTTTATATCTGGAAGATTCAAGACTTCTTTAAGTGTTGAAGATGCTGACTATGTTCGCTCTCCCCCAGATTCACCCATCGCGCTACTGAAGTATGATCTCATCGTTGTATCAGTGCCAGTCTTTTCTAAGGTCAGTGCAAAGCCTAATAATGTTTTCATGAAGATTCACTGGAAAAGACTCATCATCGATGAGGGCCATTCAATGAGTTCACGCTCATCTAACCTAAGTTTGAGTTGCAGATCAATGTCTGCAGAACGGCGCTGGGTGGTGACCGGAACCCCTACGTCTGGGCTTACCAACCTACACATGGACGAAGATGTCTCCGAATCTGTTTCAGAGATTGCGAAGAACAAAAGAAGAAAGTATATTGTGAGGGGCAAATTCAATGTCCGAGAAGATTTGGCCAAACTCGGGAATCTAGTGGGCAACTATTTTAAGATTGAGCCCTTTCATTCACAGCCGGGGTTATGGAGCAGCTCAATAGTAAAGAGTTTGACAAATTCAAACCAGCTCACTGCAAAGAGAAGTTTACAAAACCTCCTCGACTCGCTTATGATTCGGCATAGTCAGATTCAGGTAGAGGCAGATTTGGTGCTCCCACAGCTTCACCACGAAGCGACTTTTTTAGAGCCTTCGTATCACAACAAATTGGCAATAAACCTATTCACGGCTGTTCTTGCGGTGAACGCGGTGTCTTCGGAAAGGGTGGGTGTCGATTACATGTTCGACTCTTCCAATAGGCTGGACCTCCATCGATTAGTCAGCAACTTGCAATTGTCGACTTTTTACTGGACCGGGTTCAAGTTACTGGATGTGCGTGGATTGGGCGAGGTGGCCAAAAACTGCTTGGAACGAGTAGATCATGCGGGAAACCCATACTACAATTTTGAAGATAGAAAGCTTTTACGGAAATCTTACGATGCAGTGCAGACGGCGCTCCAGAACCCACGTTGGAAAGCAGCTGCAATGGTTCATGAAATGCAGATGTATGTCTCGGGTCTTCCGCCAGCGTATACTTCCGCTTTTGCAACGGGATCTGTTTCCGATACTGGTGTGTACGGTGCTCCACAATTGAACGCAGTGCAAAAGTTTTACTACAAAAACAGGTTCATGACCATGACCAATAGCGCTGTACTAGAGGCCCGGCTAGAAGAGACTTCTAAGGCATTTTGGAAAGATTATTGGCTGCGTTCACAAAATCAAAAGAAGGGCAAGTTCCTGAAAGGAGGTTTTTCGCAGCAGTTTGATTCTCATGGCGTAAAAGAAGTCTCACTTGAGAAAGAAATGAAAGTTGGCGGATATGATCATGACGACACTTTTATTAAAACAAACTCGGGGTATCATTACGAGATACCGCATAATTCTGAAAGACTTAACAATTTATGTGATCCCAAACAATCCAGAATTTTGGGAACCGCGTCGGCAAAGCTTTCCTACTTGGCAAGCAAGTTGGTGGGGCATCAAAAAAACGGTGTCAAGTCAATTGTATTCTTCGAATACGAGGATAGCGCCTACTATCTTACGGAGCTATTGGATATATTGGGCGTGAGCTATATTCTATATGCAACATTCATTGGTGCCGAGCGAAGACCCAACAATTTAAATGACTTTGCCTCGCATGATAGCGACAAAAAAGGGGGCATGGCCTTGATCATGGACCTCAAATTGGCCTCACATGGCCTCACGGTTATCTCTGCCACCAGGGTGTATTTTGTGAACCCGGTTTGGCTGAGGTCTGTGGAAGCGCAAGCGATCAAAAGGGCACACAGAATTGGGCAGAAAAAGGAAGTGTTTGTGGAAACGTTGGTCCTTCGCGGTACTCTAGAGGAGGAGATCTATAAGCGCCGGGTTATGGATAGTGACTCAGAGAGCAGCGGAACAGAGAATCATTCTGATCACAAGTTTTCGGTGATTGATGATATTGGGATGCAAGACTTTGTGTTGCGGCACGAGTTTCTTCCCATTGATGAAGGGAAGGAGACAGAGTATGCTGGATTTGAAGAATGGAGCAACTTCCACGATTCAAAGCATGAAGGGGACGGCCGTCTTGGTAAACACCCTGGAAATGCCCCATTTTCTGTTTCAGTTAATGGCATGGAGTGTTTAGAGAAGCATGAGGACTCACAAAACGGCAGTAGTAATACCGGAATTCCGTACGTTGCGCTTGAACCCGAATTCTCGCTTCCGTCTCACGCTGCCGAAAGGGTCAGTCATGAAGGTCGCACTAAGAATGTCTACACGATGCGCTTGTTCAGCCAGGACAATTTGCAAAAATTGACCGAGTCCATGCAGGGCCATCCAGGGCTTGACCAACTCAACGCGGAGTTTGTTTCCGGAAAAACGCGGTCTCCCATGCCTCTGAAAACCGTGAAACCAGCAAAAAGCGTCAGGTTCTAAAATTCACGTACAATGATGTCGCCATCAAGCGCACAGCTCGCCAACACGTTCGATGACGGATGGAAATCGATATCCAAGACTGCAGCGGTGTGCCCGTTAAGTTTGTTCACCATACGGCGAGAAGATGTGCTCCACATTGTCACCAGCTGGTCTTCTGATGCCAGACAGATGTAAACATCGTTGTTGGAAAATTTTGCTCGTGACAAGAGCATCTGTACACCTCCTGGAGCACCATCATAGACCTGGCCATGCCTTGAGACCCCTTCGGGCACAGACGCCTTGGCGTTTAGTGTGTATACAGACCCGTCCATGCCACGCAGCACAAGCATCGACTCGTCTGAGCTTAACGCCACGCTTGTGGCGGTTTCAGTGTATCCGGCGCAAGTCCATACTTCTTTGCCTGTGCGCAAATCATACGCACGGATTGTGGGATCGATGCCGGCAATGTATGCGAATTTCGCGTCGTGGCTCAAATCGCATGCTAATATGGGATACGGCGTCTCAATCGTTGCTGTTGCATGTTTTTCCCGCTCGTCCCATATCCTGAGCGAGCCGTCGTCACCTACGCTAATACATGTGCCGTCCACATTGGTGCTGCAGTCATTTATCGTAAGTTCATGACCTTTTCCCGTCCTTACCCTCTGACCCGTTTCAGCGTCCCAAAAGGCCACCGTGGAATCCGCCGAGCCCGTGAAAATCTTGCTTTGAGCGAGCCAGTCAAGACATGTGACGGCTCCCTTGTGGCCCTCTATGACTCCATAATTGGGGGTTTCATTCGTAGCGTCTGTTGGGAGATTCCAGAGCCGTATCGTGCGGTCTAGACCTGCGGACGCTATATTCTGTCCGTCGGGGCTAAATTTCACAGAAAGCGCTGCGCCTTCGTGGCCTGAAAGAACTACGGCTTCGTCATACAAAACAGACCGTTTTTCGCCTCCATTGACCGGTCGTGAAACCATGGGTGAACCAATTGGTGATGTTAGCATGGCGATGACCCTAGCTCAATACTATGTGGTGTATGGGTTTTTCAATCGTAGGAATTAAATAACCACGAAGTGAAACTTTTTGCTTGTCAATACTCTAATTTTTTTTTTTTTTTTTTCATTCATCGCCATTGAATTCTCGTAATTATGCTAGATATTCAAAGGTGTCGCCTTCGCGACGTGCTATGTACTCTTTGTCGAGCAAGTATTCGATTGCCCGCTTGACGTCGATGAGCTTAGCCTTGAATCGTGAGTGCGCTTGAAGCAACACTTCGTTGACCAAATCATTGTGTTTCATAGTCTTGCGGGCTTTCATGATTCGCACAATACTGGCAGAAAGGTAACTTTTTCTTGACTCTTCAATCTCCCTGTCTGTCTCGGTCTCCTCCTGTTTCTGCTCATTTCGGATCGAGCTGACAAAATTAACCTTCAATTTCTTTGATTTGTACTCGGTGACAATAGTGAAGGTGGTTTGCGCGTGGTTCATCTGCTGTGGAGCGGGTGGATTCTGCTCGATCAATTTGAACTTCACAAATGGTAAGAGGTGCGCGTCAAGCACGTTTCGGGCCACTCCAACAGCTTCTATGAGCGACGAGTATGTATGGGAGGCATGGTCATTAAATGCAAGAAGAATCATTAACTGCACGTTCGACACAGTGAATATGAACGGCGGCTTGCCTTTCCGAGAAAGGTTTGCCTTGACCTCGTTTTTGCCGTGATTCCACAACCACTGCAAGTTGCGCCCGTTATGCTTTTTGCCATACTCTTGCTCGACGACTTCGATTGTACGCTGCAACTCAGGCGCGATCTTAAGGTTGTAGTCGTCGTTGTGCACAAACGGCCACATGCTTTGGGCCAAAATCAAAGGGCTGAAGTCGCCAACGGCTGTGTCGAAGCCAACAACGTCACGCACGCGCACCTTCAAGTCCTCGGAAGACTTCATATCCTGGAACATCTTGGTGATTTTCGAGGTGAATTCCAACGAGTTACCCTCTTGTAACTTTTGCAAGATCCCCTCCTCCAATTCGTCGGACTTTGTGTTGCTATTGATCAAGCGCTTGGCCAAAAGACGGCGATAATGATTTTCAAACACGTCCTTGTCTTCGATGTACTTTAAAATAAGTACCAAGTTGTCTGCAGTCATATTCTCTATGTCTGCCTCCTTTCCTGTGGCCTTCAAAAACGCGTCGGCGTACTTGGCCAACAATTCTGGGCTCTTACTTCCCGTTTTTGGGGTTGGAGTGGCGATCACGTTCACGTTGACAAAGTGACGACACGCACTGTCGAGAGACTTGATAAACAATGGGTCTTTTTTGAACGAGTTGAAGACAACATCATTGAACTTCTCGTATACTCGAACCAAAGTGTGGATGTACGCCTTCGGACTCACTGCCAGCTGAGGACGGCGGCCCGGTTTTTCTGCTTGCGCCCCCTGTGCTTCTGAGGCTGTTTTCAAGTCCTGAATCGCCTGCGCGGCCTCCGCGCGAATAAACAGCTCCAACTCATTTGCCAACGCCTGGAGCGTACTTGGCACTTTAGCCAACAACGTGTACATGCGCAGGATATGTACAGTCTCGTTGCGCTCCAACAACTTGACAAATTGCTCGTACATTTCGTGTGCATGGTCCTTGATGAGCACCGTGTGCAATGTTTCTAGCAATGCACGCTTGCTCCTGTCTTCCAAGTAGTTGTTCGAGCGTGAGATCTCCTCCGCCAAGCGAGACTCGCATTTCACCATGTAGTCTACCACGCTGTTGTGTAGCAAAAATTGTGCGCTCTCCAAGCGGTAGTATTCGATAGTGTTCTCAAGGAAGAACGTCTCGAAGCACGTGGCGTACACCACCATGTTCGGTTTCTTCAAGTCATTGACGTCAATGCCCAAAAACACCATCAGTTTCACCGCCACCGACAAGACATTGGTGTCAACGATCTCGTTGTTGCGCTGGCGCTCAATCAAGGCAAAAATCTCGTTGCGGATCTGCTCCACGTTCGTGTCGAACATGTGTTGTTTCCACTGAAGCAACGCCAACGTATTCACGTCGAAAACGTCCCTCCTGCCGTCGCTGCGCTCCTTTTGCACCCAGTACCGGTTCATGTAGTCAAAGACGTTGTTCATGTACCCCGCACCAATTGTAAAACGCTTCCATTTGCGCACGTAGAACTCTAAAAACAGCTCTCCGGGCTCCGCGCGCAAGCCACGGATGAAGTTAACCAAGTACTCCTCCAATTTGTAGTATATTTCGGCGCCCGTGAGCGAATACGTTGTTTTCTCGACGCCTACACGCATTCTCGTAGCCGCCGCACTCAGCGGGTTGCTGCTACGTGACTTATTCGTGCAGTAATTGTACACGGCGGTGTAGCAGTTCATGTACATTTTCAGCGTGACGCCCTGGTCACCCTGAGCGCCCAAAATAAACTCGAGCCCAGGCTCGATGAAGTTCCATGTGGCCTCCAAGTCTCCAGCGATAGGAAGTGTTTGAGGTGCTGACATTCAAGCGCTAGAAAACGGTGATTATATGATTTGATGGCCAGAGGTTTCTTATGGCGATTTTGAGTGCCAGAAAGGGTTCGAGCAACGCTTGGTATGATCTCGAATGAGGTATATATAGACTCTTTTGCCGTATTTTCTTCCACAAATATGGCGTCCAGTAGATTTAGACGATTCTTGTGGCGACTATGGCTGCAGTGTATTTCTAATGCTCTTATAGTGTGGGGCGGGTACGGCTGGAATCAGTGGCGCCGAAGATCCGCTAAATTGGTATGGGAAAGAAAGATTAGTGAAGAAAAGGAATCTGCAATTCCTGAATATGCCGTAATATACGCAATAGTCTCAAGCGCTTTGATTTGTGGCGTTTAGCGTGAAATCCCTGCGTCCGCAAATCGTGTCCCCGAAACGCTTTTGGTGCTGAGGCACGAGCGGTGGAGTGGAGGTTGTAGTGGATCGCCGTGTTTATGTGCAGTCCCTCGGGAAAGCTACATTGTTTGGAATAATAGAATTTATTGTTTCGTTAAAGTGGCCATTACAACAAAAAAGCATATGGGAGGTTTTGCAAGAAGAACAGAGCAGAGCCGAACCGAATGCAATGCTACGTTTTCTTGCACTTTTCTTTCGTTTCTAAGCATTTGAGGCTAGTCGGTACCTAACCTCTAAGAAAAGCGCAGAGTTGGGTTGTGAGGGTATGATCAGGGTGATTAGGGCACACCATCTTTTAATAGATCAGCAATTAGGCTATTGGCATTGAAGCAGATAAATATGAGTTTGCATGGAATGAAAATTCTTTTCTTTTCTTTTCTTATGAAAATCACATACATCGATTCACGAAATGAGAAGAGAAGGTGCCGTATAGATTTATCTGTGTTTCCTTTTAACCCCCATGCTTTGTCGTTCTATGCCACCACGGCTTCTATCCAGTCTCAAATTTATTCAGCGCGTGGCCCGACGCTGACCCTATCAACGACCCTGATGATGGAGATTGTGAACGTCAAGACCCACAACGCCAAAACTAGGAGCAAAAAAGACGCTAGAGCACGTTGTCGCCGACACAAGAAGTTCACTGTGGGGTAAAGATGGTTGGTGCCGTCGTTTACCGGCTTGCACACCCATTTCTCGTCGTAAAGCGAGTCGAACGTAAGTGACATGTTTGCCAGCGAGCACATGATAAAGAGTAGATCCAACATAATGAGTTTCATCTTGCCCAAAGGGTTACGAAGTCCTAATGGCTTTCCCGAATACTCATCATATGCAATGTACACAATGTATACGATAGCAAAGCTTTGCACGACAATGGCAAAGATCGTGCTAGGCTGCTGCTCGATGCTGGTGTTATCGTACTTCCGCCGCGAGTAGATATAAATCAGCACAGCAAGAGCCAATGCACATGCGGAAAACATGAGGATGGTGACACGGAGCAAAAGAGGCAAGAATGGGTTCTGCACAAAAATGCGCCAAAGTGTCGGCATCAAATCCTTTCGCTTCTCGTCCAGCATCCAATACCCCGCCTTGGTGCGGTGCCGCGGGCTGTCTTCGGTGACCAACGGCTTCTTCCCGAACATCCTGCGGTAAAATGGGACATTTTCGTCGTCTGTTTTAATTGTGTGGTCGGTTGTGCCTAATAATGCAGCGCGGAGCCGCTCGTCGCCGCCCCAAGGCTTCGCCCACTCCGGATGGGTCTGAAGTGACTCGTGCCGCAGCACCGTGTCTGTGGGCGTTTCCGTCGGCTGTTTCACGGCCACCAAGAGATTGGCCCAGTTGTTATTCAAGGACTTGGTGAATGGGTCATGCATGAACAGCACAAACTCTTCATCTTTCTTCAGCGTGTGCGACTTTAAAGAAGGCGAGATCTCTACTTGGTTTGTGTTGACGTTATTATTCAAAA
Source organism: Metschnikowia picachoensis (assembly GCA_030556465.1). NCBI lineage: Eukaryota > Fungi > Ascomycota > Pichiomycetes > Serinales > Metschnikowiaceae > Metschnikowia > Metschnikowia picachoensis. The sequence continues at coordinate 19,428 of JAKTUB010000034.1, forward strand.
GCTGTTCCTTGTAATGTGCCAGCGAAAGCTTATCCAAGACGTAATTCGGCACCGTTTTCGGGTAGAGCGAGTACGACAGGAGCTGTGTTTTCGCAAACGGATCCTCGGCCTCAATACACCCGTGTCTATCTATCGTGGGCTTTCCGCGGCTCTCACGATGTCGCTTTTCGTCAGACATATATTGTGTGTGAATGTTTGACCGTATAGGGGCCACAGAAGGGTAATATTAGGGTGTGATAATGCCAAAAGGATAAAATCGCAAGCGCCGTTTGAAAATTGATTCTTGATTTTGTTGTATTTCAGAAAGAATCTTTTCTAAAGTGTTTCAGTCAGTCACTCAAATGCCTTTTGCCTATGAATGTATTGGCTTTTATCTCTTCGTTTGTGGAGGACCGGGATAATCAGCGGCCGCGGGGCCGGTGAATTTGGCGTGCGATTTTTCGGTGGGCCGGCACGCACTGCTTCCTCGGGGTTGGCCTTATAAAGATAAAGAGCGCCATGAGGTCCACGCCATTCAGTTAATATGCTAGGTATTCGTCATGAAAATTTGAGGGAATAGCCCGCTTATTCGTCCTATTCAACTTTTGCCTTAATTTTTTGTAAAATTGTCGTTTCATCCCGATTTTGCATGGCCTCTATAAGGGTATGCTAGTGGCTCGTGATAGGGCCAAAGTGATATTCTGCCGCATCACACTTATGAGACGGCCTGACTGATCGATTGGGGGCTGACTGTTTTGGCCCTAGAAATTGCGTTTACAGTGGGTACGCGTTATAACGATGTCAAAGTGTAGAGCATTTTCTAACGATATAGGTGTGAAATCGTTATAGGAATTTTCACGTCCTGTATATAATGAAAATGAGGCCTAAAAAATCTGATATATAATGAACAATTCAACTAAGATATGTCATATGTAGCTGAGGGGGTTTCATTTTTGCACGGAAACCAATGCTCGATTGGCTTTTGCTTGAGCCGCTCCAGTCTTTTTTGAAAAATTCTACTCTGAAGTCCTGAAAGAGCCTGTTTTTCAGGGACAAAATCATCTTCTTGCTGCTCCAAATAAGTCAAGAGTTCCGTCAACAAACATAAAGCTTTCTTGTCCGAGATTTTTGGAATGATCTCATAAACTTCGTCTACCTCGAAGTTATCTTCATCCTTTTGCTCGCTTTCGGGCGCAAAATCGGCTGCTATCTGCTCTTCAGTGGTGACATCACATCTATCGACAACTCTCTCTTCAACAGGGTTAGAAAAGAACTCAATGACGTGCTTGGCAGAACCTTCCCGCGAGCTACAAGTCTAGACACCCATTTGCAAACTTCTGCATGAGACACTTCCAATGTCGGAATTT
>JAKTUB010000034.1:20793-38256 GCA_030556465.1 Metschnikowia picachoensis
AATAGCCCGCTTATTCGTCCTATTCAACTTTTGCCTTAATTTTTTGTAAAATTGTCGTTTCATCCCGATTTTGCATGGCCTCTATAAGGGTATGCTAGTGGCTCGTGATAGGGCCAAAGTGATATTCTGCCGCATCACACTTATGAGACGGCCTGACTGATCGATTGGGGGCTGACTGTTTTGGCCCTAGAAATTGCGTTTATTTTGTTTCGGTATTCATCGAGAACGCTACAGTTCACCGATCGAGTTATAATTGTCTTTGCTCACCCGAGACACGGCATCGATTGGATTGGTGATTATACAGGTATCTGATACTGTAACTGCTGAATGGGGAGATGTCATTTGACTGCAGTAAATCAGTCCTATTTTGGATGGTACTGCACATGGACCTTTCGCCACAGCGTTTTTCAGATTGCACATCAACAAGGCCAGTGTGTCAAATAGTGAAGTTCAGTGAAGTTTGACAGATGAGAATATTGTGTCATTTTTGATAGGATGATGACATTTGTGGATGGAACATGCGAATGAAGTATGTTCGCCTCTCGAATACTAAAGCTGCTACAAGATCGCTATAGACTAATCTTGAGTAAGGCGATACTATCGTTTGCCGTGGTCGTATCATGCAAGTAGATAGTCTATTGATGTGAAGAATCTCGCAGTATCATCATGGAAATTAACATCTATAACTGACTAGCTGGTAGCCTGTTTTGGCCTGATTTTGTTTTCCTGTCCTGTCCTGTCCTGTCCTGTCACGTTATCGCGTGCATTTCGCCGCAGTCAACGCCCGCTCATGGCAACAATCGCATCTGCGTGCATATACGCTTCGATTGAATAATTTATTATATATCTGTTGCTATCTTGCCCACCCAGTAGATTTCACTAAAGCAGACCCGATGAATTATTTATTTATGCATAAAGTGTTTCCCAAAGAGGTGTTCACGAGATCTGTACTTCCGAAGCCCCAGTTTCATCCGGTTACGCTAAGCATCAGCCGTGAGTTCTCATATTCCAGGTTAGTTCAAGATGAGGCCGGTGCAAATGACCAGGATAAGAAAACAGCCCACAGTCTAACCCAAGCAGCCAATGAAAAGAAAGACTTTTTCCCTACACATGAGAAGGATGCGACGCCGCAAGCAAGCCCGAAGTTTGACCTCGACTCGGTGTTTCTCTTGAGCATTCCCATCACCACTCAACGCTCATTTATATATTGTCACCATCATTCCAAACTTTTGAGCAGGGACCAGCTAGATGCCGTCCCGTGGCTAGCAAAGGCAGAGACTAAATTTGTCGCCTTGGCGGCAAAGGCATGGCATAAATTGGTGGCCTCGGATATGAGTTTCAACAAGAAAATCGTGGTTTGGGTGCTGAAATTGCTTAATCTGATTCCATACAACGAGAATTGCCTACGATCGTTTCCCAGTAAAGAAGCTATGGTGCGTGAATTAACCGAGCTGTCTCAGGGCTCGCCAAGAGCGATTTTGACGGCAAAAATCGACGAAACCAAGGTGACACTCGACCAATTAAAGCCGGTTTCGGTGTATCATGCTTCAAGCCAGACGCCAGACTCAATTCTCGAGCAAATGCGTCTGTTCAAGAAGATTCTTGTACCGTACCATCGGAAGTGGGCTGCGCTTTGCGCCATAGGTTTTCCCATCACTTTACCTGTTGCATTGGTACCAGCTGTGCCCAATGTGCCTGGTCTCTACTTGGCCTATAGATTATATTGCCATATCCAGGCGTTGAGAGGGGCTAGAAATTTGGGCCATTTACTCGAGAGCGAGGTTAGCCATGACGGCACGTCAACACATTTGACATTCGAACACAGGCCGGAGTTGGATACTCACCTTTCTTCCATTGAGCTGGGATTTGAGTCGGGCGAGCGTATGCTCATAGACTCCGATGATGTGGATAGATTGGTAGATTCGACAGGGCTTATCGCCATCAAGGACGATTTGTACAGAGCATTCAAACAAGAGTCTGACAGATTAAAGAGGATACGTGAGGAAAAAGAGTGACGCGGATTGTGTAGAGCAGAATCATTAAATAGAGCTTTTCAACATGGATAAATACATAGCAACACATCAACACATCAACGCGGATCCATTTGGAATTGACATTACGAATTTGATCGTCATGGACACAGCGGCCTCGAAAAGGCCAAGTTGGAAATTTCGAAACATCCGAAATGCAGTATTGATTCAAGACTGACTATTGTTTTGCTTGCGCTCAACAGGGTAATCAAGAGTCGCGACGCGTGAGTAGGGCTATAACAATAGTCTTGATACCATGAGATAGCTATAAAGAGTGCCTTTTTTGTGAAAACCCTCGTGACACTGATTTTTTAAAAAAACATAGCAGCTAGCATGGTTCGAAGCTCGCAAATCTAAGTTGGAAGATTCACACACAAACTTATTTAAAGCGACTTGAACAGACCACTACCTGCGACGTAATATAGAATTGTGCCTCTTTCGTTAGGTTCTAAGCCCGGAAATTGGGGTGCGAGGGTCACGTGCGGGAAAAAAAGCAGTCACGCCACCTTAAATTCTTTTCGCCTCGGCACGCTAGCGCACGCATATATAGCGCGAGAGCTCGCGGTTTTTTTTTTCATCTTCTTTTATCCATCACATTTATCTACTATGAGAAATAAGTGGAGAAAGAAGAGAGTTAGAAGACTTAAGAGAAAGAGACGGAAGGTCCGGGCTAGATCCAAGTAATCGGACACTTGATCGCTTTTAGCCCGGGATCATGTTGATGGCTGTTTGTTCTTGCATTTGGCTGCCTTCAATGAGTCTCGTTATCGTCCGTATATAGAAAATACATGCCTTGGTGTGACACAAACTTGTAGACCTATGCTTTTACAGCGATTTGACTGGATCAGGTCATGGATATGGATGAAGAGGAAACATCAAAATTTAAGCTCGTCAGCAGGTTTTGTGCATCCGTATTGCTGTAGAACAGTGTGTTATGCTCCACAAGATTTCTTCAGCGACTTGATTGTCCCAGCTGTCTGCGCTATAGACATCTTTTCACAACGATCTTACCCCACATTTCATTTCGAAAATCGCGGCTTGGTCTTAATTTATTCGTCAAGACGTTTTCAAATGTGCTGCCCTGAATAGATGAATGATCTGTCTTCGCGTCACGTGACTGGCTCTATCTCCGCGCCGCACTAGCAATGGTTTGCGTGTTGTGGGTGCAAAAAGCACCTGTTAAATGCCAAATGGACACCAAGAACGTAGAAACTACTTCGTCGGGCAACTCCAGCCCGGTAGAAACAGGGCCATTATCTACCAAGGAAAGTGAGACCGCCCCAGATATAAACTCACCTGTTTTTAAGCCTCAGGCTGTAGGTTCTGAGTCGCACCAGATCACCTTACCTAAAGAAGCTACAAAAGAGGCACATGTCCTGATGAGGGAAATAACAGAGGTTTTCCCGAGCCCTTATAGGTCTTTGCAAGAATTTGACGCACGTCGAAAGCGATTTGATGGTAACTATGTCACGGACGAGCCAGTAAGTGTGGATGCTGCTGCCCACAGGAATAGGACATCTAGCCAGAGCACCTATGTGAATTCTACCAGGGTCCCATTGGGCCATACCCGCGGCTTTTTCACGCTGTTGCCGCTACACACGTCTATCTCTGGATTTGGACCTGCGCAGTATATTCCGAGTAGAAGTTATACTCTTGCGTTATTCCCCTCATTCAGTCTGGATTTAACGAAAGCGGTGCGCTCCAAAATAATTTCTACAGAGCTGGACTCTCTGGACCTGAAGGAAACCCAAGCATCGCCCAACCCATGTGAAGGCCTCCGTTCTGGCCCACACGAACCGCCACGGCCGGCTGAGCCATATCAACCCACAAATAAGGCCGCGCCTGCAATATTTCATGATCAGTTTGTCCAATTTATGGAGGACCGTATGGTAATGTTCCGGCCGACATCGTCTCAAAACAGTGTAGAACAAACGCTTAGCTTAAACCATCCATACCAGCGAGCTGACGAGGCCGAAACGGCGCGTATGAGAAACTGGTTCACCATGAGCTCAAACAGGAACAATCAACCACGGGTCTCGCCCGTGAACGAGCCCACTCCTGGGGTGTCGGTAAATTCTCCTGTGTCAGCATTTCCTCCCATGAATAACAGTACTAGTTCTTTCTTACCCAGGGGCATGCAGGGACCTTACGGCCCAGAGCCGATGGACTCAGGCATGTCATATGTTCCTAGAGCGGTACCGCTAGTAGATGTCAAACGGCCACCGCTATCGCCCATCGCCTCCCAGTGCATGTGCATTTGGTGGCCTTTCTAATAACGTTGCAGATAGCAGATCACAAAATACTGGTAGAGATCTTGGTCGCCTCAACGGCAAAATGAAACGTAATGTATTTGAATTAAAAAATCTAAAATTCTTTTTGATCTGGTCTTGTCTATGAGGGCACACTTACTCGGCGGCCTCGGCAAAACGTTCGGTAATCTTGCTCAACAAGTCATTGAAACCCTTGCGGCCAGCCTCTTCACCTTCCAGTGGCTCAACAAATTTGGCGCTAGAAACAGCATGTTTGACATCGCTGGTGGCCTCAGCCAATTTCGACCATATGGCACCGTTAGAAATGGCCTTCTGTGCTTCATCGTGATAAGCAACGAAAGCACGCATCATATCGTAGGTCTTCCAAATAGGACAGAACTGGTCGTACGTGGAGTAACCATTTTGCTGCAAAAAGTCCTCCTTGATCAAGGTTGCAACATCCAATACAATCTTGTCGGAGTCAGACAAAGCAGACTTACCCACCAACTGCACGACCTGCTCCAACTCTTCCGCGTTGGTCAAGATCTCCTTCATCTTAGTTCTCAAGGAAGCAAAGTTGGAGAAGTTCTTGTCGTAGTAGCCAGCCAACACGTTGGTATACTTGGAATATGAGATGGCGGTGTTCACAGATGGGAAATGCTTACGCTGAGCCAACTTCTTGTCCAAACCCCAAAACACTTGAGTGATACCCAAGGTCGAGGTGGTGACAGGGTCGGAAAAGTCACCACCGGCAGGAGACACAGCTGCAACAATCGACACAGAGCCGACTCTGTCTGGAGAGCCCAATGCGGTTGCTTTACCGGCACGCTCGTAAAACGAAGCCAACTTCGCACCCAAGTAAGCGGGGAAACCCTGGTCAGCGGGCATCTCACCCAAACGACCAGAAATTTCTCTTAAGGCCTCGGCCCAACGAGAAGAGGAATCAGCAATCATGGATACGTGCTTACCTTGATCACGGAAGTATTCGGCAATCGTGATACCAGTGTAGATAGAAGCCTCTCTGGCAGCGACAGGCATGTTGGAAGTGTTGGCAACCAAAGTGGTACGTTTCATGATAGGTTCTTTACGGCCTGAGATCTCGGTGTAAAGCTCAGGGAACTCCATCAAAACCTCGGACATCTCGTTACCACGCTCACCACAATTGTGGACAAGGGCGCAGTTGGCCAACAAGAATTGGTGGTCACACCCGTCCTCGAGAGTGACACCGTAGTAGTCGTCGACAGATGTCTTCTTCAATGTGAAGGGGTAAGCCTCTGGGACGCGCTCAATGGCAGCAGAGGCCGCTACCCTCTTAGCTGCGGAAGCACACTTGGAAAGAACGCCCTGCAAGGCAGATCCGGTCAACAAAACAGAAGAGTCATCAGAAACAGAGGAGCGGATACCAAGAGAGCGACAAGCCTTGACAAGACCGTCACGGACCTTAGACTGAAGTGACTCAACGATAGCATTATAAGCACCAGTCTCGTCATTGTGGGATACTTGACCCTTGGCATCAATAAGGCCAGCAATGAAGTGCTCACGCACAGCAATTGTCTCGGTGGCCAAATGATTTGGAACAGACTTGACGGTGTTCAAAATGTGGTATTCCTGAGCCAACTTCCAAAAGATGTTCTCGTTATCAACAGTTTGACGAGCACCCTTGCCGCGCATATCGCTTCCACGGATGGACACGACAATCTCTGTCTTTTCATCATTCTCCTCGCTAGCGGAGGAGTCACGTGGGGACATAGGGAAAGAGAAGCAGCTCGAGTCTTGCTCCTCAGACTCCTCAGACAATATATTTTCGCGACCTGAGGGAGACATGGGCGTTTCAATGTTCTTACGAGACTTCTTGTGACTCTTAGCCGAGTCGATAGACAAGTCAAGCTTTTCGCCGTACTGTTTGACACGGTGCAAGACCTCGGTCTCAGCGGCGTCAATCGAGAGGCACGAGCGGTCAGTGTGGCTGTCGCCAGTCCACAAACCAAGCAAGTATGCCATCTCTTCGACGGCGTTAGTGTTACCGCCGTGCTTCTTGACAAGAGGCGCAAGGGTGGGTTTCTCAACAAGAACGGGGTTAATGAGCTGGAAGGTGGCTTCGCGTGCAGCGCTGGTCAACAAGCCAACGTCTCTGGCCTCGACAGTCCAGTGCAAATCGTCCTTACTTACCGACTGCAAGAAAGCCTCGGCGTCAGCAGCCAGCTCAAAGGTTTCGGTGACCTCCTCGACCATCTTGATGTCGCGGCCGTCGTCAGACTTGTTGTCAGCGAGCACAAAGCGAGTCACTGACTTGTCGTTGGCAAAGGCCTTTTGCGAGGTCACAACAACGAGCTTATGGTTCGAGTTACAGGTGTACTTGACCTTGCTGTGTGCAGACTCAGTCTCCTGAGCAACTTCGTACATCTGCTCATGGCCTCTTGGCAAGGCAACCACCAATCTGGACTGGCCATCCTTACCCAAGACACGATCGCCCACATTGATGGACTCGATTGTCTGTTCAGAGCCGTCGGCCATGAAGACCTCGGTGCCCTTGGCAAAACAGCCAACATAGGTAATGATGTCGGAGTTGGAGAATTTCGACAATGCTTGCGAGATAACGGTCTTACCGCAACCAAACGCACCGGGGATACAGGTGGTACCACCCTGCACACAGGGGAACAACGAGTCCAACACACGCTGGCCAGTCAACAAAGGATAGTCAGCTGTCAATCTCTCGGCGACCGGTCTGGGCACTCTGACGGGCCACGTGTGCATCATCGAGTAGGAGTGTTTTTTGCCGTCAAATTCCACTTCCAAGATGGTATCCTCAACCTGGTACGAGCCCTTCTCGGCAATCGACGTGATCGTACCCCTGGCACGAGGTGGCAACAAGATCTTGTGGTCGTCCAATAAAGAGTTCTCGTAAATCGAGCCAAAAATGTCACCGCCTGTGATATGATCACCCACTTTCAATGAAGAAGGATTAAAGTCGTACGAAATCTCTCTGTTCAAGCACGGAACGTCAATGCCCCTTGGAATATAAATCGACTGGGAGGTCTCTCTGATAGCCTTCAAGGGTCTCTGGATACCGTCATAAATGTTCTCCATCAACCCGGGGCCCAACTCGACGGATAAGGGCTTACCTGTTCTCAACACTGGGTCTCCGACTGTGACACCGGCGGTCTCCTCGTACACCTGAATGGTGGCCTTATCACCGTTGATACGAATGACTTCACCAACCAAGTTTGCGTGACCAACCTTTACCAATTCGTACATGGCGCAGCCAATCATATTTTCCGCCACGATGACGGGACCAGAGACGGAGAAAATTTGGCCGTAATTCGATTCCTCGTCGTCCTCCAAGGAGAGGCGCTTGATTTCTTTGCGGGCATTATCTAAAGCGCCAGCCTGTATAAGTTAGCAATTGAAACAGGTATAAATGATCGAATAGTGTAGACGGAAACGATCTCCTTTTCTCTTTGTTTTCGGTTTCATTCATTTACTGGTTTTGGGGGCACATACCATCTTTGAATGATTGATTAAAAGATCTACGGGGCCAAGGGCGGGCAGGGGTTTATCGTTGAGATTGGCTCCGATTGAAGCGTGCGCGGGCGAAATGCGACTGGCTGGTGCAGGCACCGACGCTCATGATTATTAGCTGATTTGAACCACACATTGATAACGTGATGGAATCCCATATTGATGATTTTGAATGTTTATCTGGACGTAAGTTCGTATAATTCATATGAATAAAATTTTTGTTTTTGATTAATTTCTTCATAACAGGGCTTTGGCTCATCTATCCGTATTCGTTGTGCGGGTTGTGAGCGCAACCTCTTGATAGCGGCCTGCGCCTTCACTATGGGAATGCGGCTGCCTCGCTCTTGGGCCTCAGAATGAATTTGACGATTTCGAGAATACGTATAGCCACATGTAACATCCAGAAGATGGTCAAGGTAATACGTACTTGGCGAGAATTTTTCTATGTAAAGACATCTCACATGATGAACTGGTCACATCTCGTATTTTTTCTGTCGAGATGAGTGATCAACTAAAATGTTACAGGCTCACACTACAAAGCGGAATTTGATTTCTTTTCCCAATTTTCCAACCGAAATACACAACATGCAAAAACAGATCCCACTCAAATATTATAAAGTGACACAATTCTCTGCTATATACCATACCTCATCATACAAGCACACATATAAACAGAAACAATTAAAAAAAAAGAAAAAGAATCAATAAATAGATATCTCTCATCTATTTAGAAGTTACAACTTCGCACCTAGCTTCCGGGCCCTGTCCCATGCGATATCGCACATGGCCCCAAACGCCTCTCTCCGTTCAAGCAGAATGTCGTTTCTTGCAATACGTTCTTGCATATTTTCCATGACAGCGTTCCTAGACCGGCCATTTACAAATACCACATAGCGGAGGCCAGGAAATGTCTCCTCATACTTTTGATTCAATTCCCTTAGTTTTTCTGCCTCCTCCTCACTACCTGCAAGCGATTTTTGCTCCGAGGCAGAATGCGATGAAAGACTGTCTTTAGAAGGTCCAAGACGTGGATGTGCCAGGATGATTTTGGAAATCGCTGGCGAGATTTCTGGCTTTTGCTCTTCTTTTGTAGGTATCCGAGCATATACTCTCTTGCCTGCTCAATAAATTCTCTGTAGCTTGCGTATGGCCTAGTCATCACGGATTCCGTGAGAAGTCCAGCTAGCGTCGAGCAGGGCTCGAATAGATGGTCCAAGACCTCGACTTTTTCCTCATGAGAAAGGATGTGTAATACTGATGAGGGTGGAAGCTGAAAAGGCATATTGTGGTTTTGAAAAAAAGTTGTTTGTATCTGGAATTATGTGAGGATTATCGCGATTCGAAATTTCGATTTTGAGATAAGAAAGTCCGGGGTGGCTGGTCGGCGTTCTCCGAGGGTTGTGGTGACTTAAGCATTTCCCAAATGCAGATCAATTCAAAAAGACAACTTTTATCCTTGTTGGAATTTTATGCATTTGGTGATGACTCCAGGATTAGCCTAAATTTTAAAGGGATGAGCATGGAGAACGATGTATATTAATTTGTTTTATGGAAGTACCGAATGTGGTCAGACGTGGGCGCAAAATCGAGATCTTCGAATCGCACATCAAAAAGTTGCAACAAAGCTCAATGGGCAATTGCACTGGGCAATTGTAGAGGTTCAATTTCCGGCACCACATGAACCCCACCAAATCGAGATATTTTTTGTTCTACATGAAGTTGCTTGTGTTTCAATGCATTTTGAGTTTTCTTTTACCAAAAGTTCTCTACGGTGCCGCAGCCGGTCATAAGTATATTATATTATAAGGGTTTGTATGCAATGTTTTGCGGCTGAATCACTGGGTGAAGTGCTGCTGTTCACGCAAGCGACGAGCGTCCTTCTTCAGCGAGCCGCTCTGTTGTGCGATCAATGGATGTCTCCAGCCCTTCACGTAAGTGAACAAGCGGTCGGCCAACTGATCGATTTTGGTGATCCCCAAGTCCTCGAACGTCTTTGCAGCAGGGTCAATTTTCTGGTGGATCAAGTGTCTCTGGACCTGATCCGGGTTGGTCTGTTTCCAGTAGATGTATTGCTTAGCGTGAGCCACAAGTTTGGCCAATTCCAAAGGAACTTGGTAGTCACCAAACGAGTATGAGACAGGGCCCACCTGCGCGTAGTCCTGCGTAATACCGTGAATCATCTTTCTGATTTCGAGGAAAGACAATTTCTCAGGGCCGTACAACTCGTAGGTCTGGCCGACGGTCGAGTCATCGTAGCCGATTTTTTCCAAAGCCTTGGCAACGTCAATCACGTGAACAGGCCAGATTTCCTTGGCGTTTCTGTTCGGCGTCCACATCTTCAACTTAGGTCCTAAGTAGTTCAACAACGTATCCTCACGGCCGTACATTGGCGCCGGGCGGACGATCGTGGTCTCTGGCAAAATGTCCCTTACAACCTGCTCGGAAATACCCTTGGTCGCGTAAAATATTGACTCAGAATTAGGGTTCGCATTGTATGAGGAAACGTAGACGTAGCGCGAGTTTCCAGCTGCCTTAACCGCCTGCGTGATCCGCTCAGTAATGCCAATGTTGACATCAGCCATGGAGAAGTTTTTCGTCCAGTAATCCGCACCAATACAGTTGAAGACTATGTCTGAGTGCGCCACCAGCTCCTCAATCAGCTGGATATTGCGAGGGTCCCACTCGACGAAATTCACCACGCCTAAATCGCCCGTCACTTTCAAAAACCGTTTTTTCAACTCATCCCTATAAGGCACCACCACGTTGGTACCGTGCCTGGCCAATTTCAGCGTCACATAACGACCCAAAAAGCCCGAGGCGCCAAAAACCGTCGCAGTGTAACCTGTTCTCGACGACCTGCCGCCAGGGCCCACAGCGACATTCACCTTACCGTTCCTGGTGATATTGATGTCGGATTCCAACACCGATGTGTAAAGCGTCCTGGCCCGCAAAACGGGTGCACGCGAAGATCTCAACATGGCCAACCGAAAGTAGTTATTTTTGTTTATGTTATGTTGAAGAGACCTAGAGATAATCCAATATACACGATAAGCGCAGCTGTTTCTTGTGAGAAGAACCGCTTGGGGTGTCCTTCACATAGTTCGCGCAATGACAAAAACGGGCCTCTGGTTGGTTGATATAGTGGTTGCACCACGACCTCCAATGGTCTTCTAAAAGTGCCATCAACTAATATTTTCATGAATTGATGGAATATTCAAGTTTGCGAAATTCAAATTGATTTGTGAATATCTAATTGCATGAACCAAATATTCGGCATTTTGAAAATTTCGGGGTGACTGAGAAAAGCTCTATATGGTACACATAATGAAGACCATGACGATTTGTTTGTAGCGCCCAACGCAGTACTCGCAAATGCCTCCCTTTTCAGAAATGCCCGCTGAGTGCTCGAGACTGGCAATCGATATGCTTTGGAAATCTGTTCAAAGATACTAAGTAAATGGCATGTCCTGGATGGATTTTTTTGAGTGCTGCTCAAAAGGATGTTCCACACCAAAAAAAGCCGCCTCGCGAGGATAACCTAATTAGTAATTACTATTCTTATCTTTTGCCCAAGAAGTGCGATCTTTGCAATTGAATAAAACTTCACTGAACTTTATTTCATGTGTTACTATCGTTACATACTACCGTTGGAATGTTGTTCCTTACAAATGATTTCTCCATCACGTATTCATACCAATTGAATTTCACACACAGCTAAGTCAAGATATCAAAGGCATGGTTGCGAAACTGGCTAGGGTTTTATATATATTCGTATATAGTTGTGTGAAGAGCAAGGTAAGCAATTCTGGCTCTAAGCACTTCATCAGATGTATCAAACAAAAAAAAAAGGAACAATTAAGTGGTCGTTCTGATTCCAAGAGGATGTGGTCTTTCCCCCCCGCATGTGCCTATTGTGCCGGCCGAGTTTCAGTCGATCCCTGTTTATTCCATTGTCCTGGCAGTCCATGGAAATCGCCGCTCTGCTTTCACATTCTATAGTTTGATCACTAAAAACCACCTCTTAAGATTTCTAGCCGAGTATATCCGGCCCATAAGAATCTATAAACCATGAAGATCCTTGCGCTTTCCAGTGTGCTCATGACTATCCACCTGAGACTAGTTATCACAGCATACGTTCCGTGCACACTTGAAGAATTCGAAGAAGATCTGGATCTGTTAAGATTGAGAGGGATCGTGAACCTTGCCAATATCGATTCTCAGTTTGCACGCAAATTGAGTGTGGACTGGTGTCAGCAAGAAGAGACTAATTTCATGAGAAAGGCAATAACAAAGATTGAGGCAACTAGTGAAAAAAATGCCGGCGAGTGAAACAGTTCAGTGTACTAAGTTGTGATTGGATTGATACATGGTTTATTATGCGTGTGCCAGCTATCGATGTTTTGATGAATGCTCCACACCTACATCGAATTGGTTCTCATAACACGGAGCACATGAAGTCATGCAACTCCAGTTGTCAGAATTTTACATTTGAAAAAAGCTCGTTTTTGATTGCGCAGGGCAGAGCAACACCAATGAAGTAAGCATGGTTCGTGATTTCATATATTGCCTCGTGGGAAGAAATAATACATTAAGAAGAAGAGAGTACAATCACAAGAAATAGTCCGGCGTCTTCCGCGTGACGGTAGGCTCGCCTGGACGCACCGACGGGTCGTACTGCAAGAACTGTCTGGTGTGGTTTTCGTCGACTTCCATAATAGCGGCCTGATTGCCGCATCGGTAGCAGTAGTTTGGAGCACTGAAAATTGTCACAACGCTTTCCTGGTGCAGCCATGAATATCCTTCCATTACGAGCTGGTGCGCACGCGCGATGAGACTCAAGTCGTTCGTGTGATTGAATTGCTCGGAGATGTCCTGTCCGAAGGTGAATCCGGCGCCTCGGGGCGAGATGCCCCATCCACCACGATCGTCCGGGTCCAGCCAGAGCAAGTCGCACATGGGGCCCTCGTGCGGCACCTCTTGAATACGGTTCAACTCGCGGACCTGGTCAATGGTCTCGATCATGGGCGAAAGCCCGCCGTGAAGACAAAACACCTTATTGTCCACCAACGCGGTGATTGGGAAGTAATCAAATAAGTCCGTGAACAACTTCCAGACCGCGGCGGAACCGTATTTGCGCAAACACTCATCGTAGAAGCCGTATACTTGCGTGATCTGGCGCGATTCGTGGTTACCTCTCAATATCGTAATCCGGTTAGGGTATCTCACTTTCATGCACACCAAATACAGCACAGTCTCGACCGAGTAGTAGCCACGGTCGACATAGTCGCCCATGAACAAGTAGTTAGTGTCCGGGCACGGGCCGCCGATCTTGAACAACTCCATCAAATCGTGAAATTGACCATGCACGTCTCCGCAAATCGTCACGGGAACCTGCACGGGCTGCACGTTTTCCTCGAACTGTAACACATCTATCGCCATTTCGCATAAGCGTTTGACATCGGTCTCCAGCAAGGGCTCACAGCGGGACAATTTCTCGATCCATTGGTCCAATTGGTTAATCAGCGAGGTGTTGACATCAACTTGTTTACTTAGCAAGGTAGCGCCTTTTGTGTGTGGCACTTCCTCGTGAGCATCCTCCATGGGCACGTCGGTGTCTAATTCCATGCTGGTGTGGTCTATATCTGTAGGTGTGGTGCGCCGCGGTTATGGCACGGGGTGTAGCAACTTTAGTACGAAATGGCACTTGCTTTCTTTTTGCAGCACTTAACGGGAAAGCCCTGGCGTCTAGTGATTGCGAAGGGTGATTATGACTGGGTCAAAATATCCAGGCAAACTCGGGGTTTAATGCTGCCAAAGCGGGGGCTGTAGCAATTGGGGCGGCAACAGGCACGGAAAACCCAAAAGGCAGGACAAATTAATGATAAGACTGTCTTAAGCGGAGACGAGAACCGGAATATATGGCCTGTGAATATGTAAAGATTCAATAAATAGCCGTTTTGAACGAATATCTAGGTGTGTGTAAGAATCAAAGAACGTTTTCGAGACAGCAAAGGGCTAGCAGGGTAGGGTCAGGTGAGTCTTCGTTTTTTCCTCCTGATCAGCTCCGCTCGTCGAAAACGACGTGGTGCACGGGTCTTTTTTCACTCGCACTTTCATTTTCATTGTCATGATGTCATGACGTCTGAACCGACTGGCGGGTAAACTGGATACAGGAGAATGAGAGAAAATTCTTGATTTGTTCATTAAAAAGTCTATGAAACGTGGTTAGCCGAAGCCTAAATCTTAGCCCAAAGATTTTGGATGTTTGAGTCTTTGACCCATGACCTATCTCAAGAATTCAATGAGTACTGCACCGCTGATAAATTTGCTGTCCCACTCGGTGCCGCGCACGGCTTATGAGAATTCGACATGCAATCCTCACTGGTCTCACAATCGAGTGTATAATCGTTTTGTCACAGTCAGATATCCCAAATATCGCAAGGCAAGTTTGATCAGTGCAGTGCAATGCCTTATTCTTAATTCCTGATTGCTCGTTTCGCACGCACGACCCGCCATGTCACCAATCGCATTGTATCAAGAAGCTATCGACTCGAAAATCGAGCAAACCAGCCGCTGAGCAGCGAAATTTCCAAAAACGACCTGCTGCGGTCACTCATATACACAGATACGATTGTGGTGAATTGAATCAATGCACTCAATGTCTCGGGCGTGAACTCCTCTTCCTTTGTAATCAGTAGGTATGCCGCCAAAACTTCCAAAAGCGGCGTAGTGAGCGTGAACTTCTCCATTAGTAACTTTGCTTGCATGCCAGCCTCAGCCAACACCATGTTCACACGCACAATGATATCCATGAGCTCGCCGGAAACATACGCTTTCGAGTATTTGTGCGACGTTACCAAAAGGAGTTTGAACCGAATAAGCAAGTTTAATATCTGCATAGTAACAAGCCCGCTCGGCCGGCGCAAGATTCTGGTCTCAGACACCGTGTCTAGGTTACGCTTAAGTGCCGCATAAGTGTAGTTGGAGTCGCCAGACTCTGTCTGATGGTGCAGCCAGGAAAATGGTTCGGGCACGACGGCTCCAGGTTCTGCGAGATGGTCCGAGACACGGAGCAATTCAAAGAGCGTGTCTAGGGCGTGGTTTTCCGTAAACAAAGTTTCTTCGTTTTTAAGATTGAGCGGTAAAATAGGACCTTTGCGGAACACGCGGTCGGCACCGAAAAGCGTCATTAGGCGCATCCATATTTGGAGCGTGCGGCGCAATTCCGCCTTCAGATAAACAGAATCCTCGGCTTTCAACTCCAAAAAATCACAATGTGCCATCGATGCGTGCAAGTGTAGCCATTTGTGGCTGCTGGGAACGGCTTTTAGTGCTAGGTATGAGAACTGATGAAGATCACCCAATGCGAGATAGAAATGGGCGTCAAACCCCAAGTTTTCAGCCAGATCAAACACTATGAGACGCTCACATGCGGCCCGTGCCAGCAAGATATAGATGTGCAAATCTCGCAGCAAGAGCGCGTACTGGGCCGGTTTTTCGACCCGCAGAAGCAACTCTAGAAGCACCAACGCCAACGTCAGCATCGCATACCGCATCGTGCTTACTTGCACATTTGTCGGGTCGTGCGGACAGTCTCGCAAGTATGATAGCAACGGCTTGGCCTCCTCGGCAATCGACGGGATCGTAAAGGGAACTGCCTCCTGAAGAAAGTCACGTGATACTTTCGAAAGCGCCTTGACAACTGCGCCCAAGTCAGGGTATTGGCAGCTCAGGTCGAGCAGTGACAAAAGACCCGGATCGGCGTTCATACCAGCGAAATCTGCGCCGACAAGACTTATGGTGTCGATGGTTTTCTTGCGGAGACTTTTCGGGCCCAGTTTCTTGCGCACTCTCAACTCTGTGCATTTCACATTATTCGCCACACACAGCTTGCATGGGCGGGAATTATCGCATTTGGTTTTGCGTATCGAGCACACATCGCAGGCACGGCTAGTGGTTTTTTTGCGGGGTTTCTCGGCCACGGGCGGCGACTCTACCCGCTGACTGACATCGCTCAGAGACCCATTTCTGCTCACGTATTCGCTCTTTATCGAATAGGCAAAGTACGGATTGCTCATGGCCCTTCTGGACGATAGAATTTTGGTGTTAGGCCTCGTTTAAGAAAAGTACTTCGCTTTATGCGGATTTCTAAAAGAAAAACAACATTCAAGCAAATTACTTGGCATGTAAACAGGAGGATCGAGCTGTTTTCGGCCGGATGCGAAAATTGGGGCATCGAGAGCCGACCGCGAGAATACAGTCGATACTGGATATAAGCAACCCCATATAAACAAAATCTTGCAATCTGGATCGTCGCACGAAACTTTTCAAGAAAAGTCTTGCAATCCCATACAAATATCCAATAATTTTACAATTCTGCTCGATGCGAGAGAATGTGTTGCTAATAACAGGTCCAGAAATATAACGATTAGATGGCTGATTTTGCGTCCTGAGCTTTCATGACTGAAACCGCATGTCTCATCTAGAAGGAGCTTTGAGCGATTCTTTGAAGCCGAAGGCGCGTCCTCGAGTCTATTTTATCACAAAAATCGCTTTAGCCGAAGGGTTCTACGCGCAATTACCATCATTCGAACAAAAATGCCACCCAGGTCTAGACTGCGTCGGATTTTCCAAGGCCAAGTACAAGAAAGCCGCTAGACCGACTTCCAGTGAATAAATGTTACTCTATTGACCACGAAAAGTTGCCTTAAGTATGTAGCAAAACCGCCTCCTAGGACATCCTCTCGATACAATTTTGACTTGCTACGTAATAAGTTCGGACATGCTTCATGTGAAAGGATTTCAGAGTAATTGACGGGATATTGCTTTAGCTTCGTCGCCGAGGGGTTGTCGATGATAAAACTACTTGCAGTGAATCTTTATATCAGATTGAGTGGATGCCACTTCTTCAATCAAAAGATCGATTTCCTGGAATGTATTACTTCGGAAGATGGGATCGGAGAGACAATTGAGATCAGAGACGAAACACCGTCTGGAACAGACCTAGTTTCTGGGGACAATAAACACTTTCCTGTAACGAGCGATACATTTCAATACGATTTTCAAATGGAAAGTGGAAGCATAACTGATGCAAGCCTATTTATGAGTACTAAGAAACATTGAAGTCGATAGACTATCACGTGCAACTTATAGAAAAGCACGTGACTGATCAGAAAGATCTCATATACAGGCTCCATATCAAGGTTTTGAGAAGTGAAATCGCAAAATTTAACAGCATAAGCGTACGCAGATGACCTCATCGTATACATTGGGAATGAAAGGGATGAGCAATACTTGAGCACCAAATTGCAAGAATTTCATTTAGTGTCTAATTGCATGGTCAACAACTCAAAGTCTGCAGTCTTCGATTTCCGAGACCACAGCGATGGTGAAATCAGCGAGAAACTCGGGTTTCCACTGAGGAACTACGACTCGGAGGCCTTTAAGTATTTGGGCTTCTCGAATAAGGCTTTATCCTGGTCCTCGGAGATCAGGAATCTTGTTGGCGCTCTTCATCTGACGGCCATTTACACGCTTCCTCCCATCCAAAGGGCCAGTGGAATCAATACTTTTTTGTTTTCCAAGCTTTATTTTCGAGATCTTCATACTCCAATGAGATCCAGCGACATCAATCATCTACAGAAGCGCTTGAAGGAGTTTTTTCC